>JAECUM010006595.1:0-118354 GCA_016617855.1 Megalonaias nervosa
CAGCAGCTGTTCCAACAGCACCTAGCGCAGCTGCCTTTGCAACGGCTGGTGCTGCAGCTGCTATTAATGCTGGTATTGCTGCAAGAAGCGGAAATATACCACCCGTTTTAGCAATATCTTTGATGGCGCCCGCAGAAAGATTAAGTTTGGCGCCTTTATTTGATTTTTTAGCGTCGTTGAAGTTTTTAAACTGACGCTCGGTCAACGACAGTTTATTTGCACCGGTCATCTGTTCTCGTTTTAGCGATATTTTTATTCCACAATTATTTTTTGATGCTGATTGCAGCCTTTTAATCTGACCAGGAGTCAGACTCACACTAACGTGATGATATGACATTATAATTATTATGAGCGATCTAATTACATGTTTTCTACTGGAGCATCAATAACTCTCATTCGTCCACCAACACCTTCGAGTAACATCGATTTATCGCTGAGTATAACAGCAATTGCTCTGTAATTAGCAATAACTCCTCGAATCACACGAGCTCGAAAATGAATATCTACAACAGATTGTCTAGTTAAATCTAAATGTTCTAGAAAAAAATAATAAATCGGATACAGCGATGTAAAATCTAGCTGCGATATTTGTAAACCAGTATCAACATTTTGATCGCGTCCCATGAACGACATAAGACGATGATATGCACGTGCTACATGATTTTGATCGAAATTCAACAAAATATCCTCGGATGGTTCTTGATGTCCATTTATCCTTAATGAAACTTCAGAAACACCGAGTTTGTCAAATATCATTATACTTTGTGTTTGATTATTTACTCGTGCAGTATTTTGAAGCGCAATAAATATATGTCTTGGTGCAGAAACACCTTGCTGAGAAGCTATTTGCCATGTGAATAGACCATTAATTGCACTCTGAACAACATCTGTGGTCATCGTTAACCATGATAACGCTGATTTACCGCCTTGACTCATAAAAGATAACAACCGATCTTCTTCAGATATTGTTGGAGTCATCACTGGCATCCACAGGGAAAGTTTTGTTAGTACTACTTTGCCATGAAGTGCCGCAGTTGCAACAGCTATAGCATTAGCATCAGCGCCCTCTCCCACAACGTGCCACATTGCATCATTATCATCGCTTTTTCACACAAGTACAACCGTATGTTTGGCTCCAAAAATAACTTTTCTAACATTTCTACAGAATCCAAAGATGTGTGACAGTGGAATCACACAAGAAAATGATTTTCTATTACCCTTTAACATTGCTCGACGTGCTGTAAATCCTAAGTTGAAATTTGGATTAATACTGTGCAATAACGGAAAATTATCAGCAGGCCGGGCTATCATTCCAGCTGGTTGTGGATCTAATGCAGTAGCACGTGCTGTTTGTACTAAATTGTGTTGCTTACTGTCAGGGTGGTCAGAAGTATCTTTTGAGAACATCATTGATGGACCAGCTGATCTTGAGTAATCGTCGCTGTATCTCGCAAGACCAAGTATTGTTGTAGCAACATCAATGTCTTTCTGAATCGATTCAATATTTTTTCCGTCAATCATGTACGTAGCGCTATCAAATAACGCCATAATACCATTATTAACAAAACCAGTTCTAACCTCAGCGGCGTATTCAGTATTATCTGTCTTTATAATTTCACCTTCAACTTCGATAAATGCTTCAGCGGGTAAGAAATATCTACTTGTATCCTGAACCTGTAGTTCAATTCGTCCACGCTGATCTGGAATTCGTGCGTCGTAAGAATAATACTGATAATCACGCACAGACTCATCTTTGAGAACTGGTGCGTCCATGTCAAACGCGGGGTCAGATATGCGCTTAAACATCTTTATTATTATCATCTTCGTCTAACTCGAAGACCACTCCTCGAAGAGAGACCACTTCCTGCTATCAGACTAGCGGTTATATTTTTTCCTTTTCCGACATCGGGATATCAGCTAACTCCGCTAGTTTTTGATTAGCTGCTTGATTTATTATTTTACTGACATTTGCTGGCATCACTTCAGTGCTAGGTAATTTCACAGGTCGGGTCGGTCTGCGTATTAATCGTGATAGTCTATCTTTAATTGCTGAAAATGCTTTGCTAGCGAGATTACCAACAGCGCTTATACCTTTTTCACGAACAACATCAATAGCTTTCATTCCTAGTTGCTTTGCAATCGGTATTGCTTTTGGGGCTATCCTTCTAAACAGACCCTGAACAACATCACCTAATCCATCTCCGTAGGTCGTTTTGTATACCGGTAATCGAGAGTTTATTACCCTGACCATGGTAGGTCCACGAGTATTGTGTATGATCATTTTATTATTAAGTGATTTTATCACTAATTACATACTTAGTCACTATAATAATAATCGTCACTGATTTCATTAATAAGAGACCGATATACATTAATATCCATGATGCCGCCACTAAATAATCGTTTACAAATATCAGCTACTTCATTAATGATTTCTGGGGAATTATTACCAGCTCGTTTTCCTCTGATGAGAATTTCTAATCGATCGACATCAGCAAGAACGTTATTGGGGCAAGTAATAAGGCCACTTCCTAGACCACTTCCAGTCGCGCCAGGATCTTGATATTCTTCTTCACGTATTGTTCTGACTGGTTGTTGTGATTCTTCTTCTTGTTGTTGTCGTTGTAGTAGTGGTTGTAGTCGTGGTATTGGTTGCAGTGGTGATGGGAATATGAGATGTGGTGATGATACTGGTGATAATTCATATTGTTGTGGTGATGGTTGTCTCCGCCGTCGAGATTTCTGCTTTTTTGATAGTGTAACTGGTGTTCCAACACTTTTTTTCATTTCATTAACTTCATTAACAAAATCATTATATTCTTCTTTATATTTTTTACTGATTTGTGAAATATCCTTGTACTCCCGAAATACCCTAGCATTCTACTCGTTTTCTGGAGTGTTATAAAATTCTGGCTTTAGAAGATTACTCCGAATCTGATATCCCACCGCAGCAACTCTAATAGGATCAGTTATAACTAATTCATAGCCTTGTTTATTAAAATACCGAGTTTTTAATTCTGGTTTAGAGAGATCCTTGACAATATTTTTAACATCTTGAATTTCAGCGCGTGTTTTATCGGCAGACTCTATAGCTTCCTTAATTTGATTTGGTAATGCTCCAATAACCTTCTGTGTTGCAGTTGTAGCCTCAGCTGTTTTCTCTAACACAGGTTGAATACCTTTAGTGGTCTCAGTGATAGGTTTAAATAACTGTTTTGTATCCTCTTCAAATTCAACTTGAGATTCCTGACGCGATTGTAGTTGTTGCTTAACAGAATCATGAACGGGTAGATATTTTTTAATTGCCTCTAGTCTCTCTCGAGCTAATTTAGCTGAGTGTGGTTCTCCAGTACTCATTATTGATAATATCTATAATGGCTGTTTAATTTATAGCAGCAAAGAGGGTGAATGACATACGTATGTGACCAGATTGTGAAAAAATCTGGTCAATTAAAGAAGTTTTCATTATTAAAGCAAAAACTTCTTTTTTCAGCCTTCGTAGGAACCCTTAATTTTCAAAAATAAGGTCTCTACAAAGTTGTAGGGTTCACCCTCTCTGCTGCTGGGGCACACTGAAGGCAATTGGCACCAATTGAGCCCTGCTTATCAGGATTTGCAAGGTTCAGGATTTTCCAACATAAAGGTCCATCAGTTTCCCCCTATCAAAGAACTTATCCATAAGGGCAATGTTTTCCTGATTGGGAATCTGGAAAGGTTGGGAATAACAAAATATCCTTAGACTGTATCATTATCAACAGATCAGGGATAATCTTGGCTATAGGAATGTAAATGAAGCTCAATATCATTAAGTGCACCATAATGGCAACTTATATGCAAAAAGATCTGCAGCCTTCTACTGGGGAGGGGGAGGTGCCCACTATTCATTTCTGGTTTCTTGTGACAGAAACTGAGTATAGTAGAACCCGACTTGAAATACCACTGCTTTTGCAAAAAAAATATGGTCTCTTGGGAAAGGTGGTCTCTCATAACAGGTCACAATGCTATCAGTAAATGTGTGGATTGAGAATGTGGTCTCTCAAGACAGGTGGTCTCACATAGGAGTGGTCTTTCAAGACAGGGTTTACTGTAACTGCATTGAGCTGCAGAAATCTATCAGGAATTAGTTCTGATATTGAATGATGTGGATCATTCAGGTTACTAATAAATCTTATTGAACTTAAAGAGGGATCTGCCTCTTGTTTGGCTGCTGCCATCTTGCAACCTGAATTTTTTGCCCATAGTAGACACATGGTGCAGGTAATAATAATTATGCCTCTTTCCCTGGTGTAATGGTTATGTGCTGTCCATCTTTTTGTAGGTCACACATGCCTAATAAGCAAGATATCTCAGGAAACTTAAGCCACACCAGATCAAGTCGGATATGTAGATGCCTTGAGTGGGTCACAAGACCTGATTATATTCTGGTCACAGTGACCTTATTTTTCAACTTGTTGGGCTAATCTGAACTTTTTGTAGTTTGCCATTTTGCAAAAGCCACTTGTGTTAAGCAAGTTAAATTTGGTAGGCATGTTTATCTTGATATGTAAATGACCTGATTTGATTTTTGTGCAGTTGAGCAATTCAACATTTTTACACATTTATGAATATTCTTTAAAAATATAAAGCTTTGTTAGCACTATTAAACAAACACAACTTTAGGTACACAGATGACATTTTGTAAACCCATTTGTAGTTATATGTATATATCTTTAGTTGTACAAGGCAGAGTGTACTATATAATGTTGTCCATCTAATAAGGCCACAAAAATGATGTGTGTTTTAAGTTGGCCAACCATCCCTATTTTTGGCTGCCAACCCTAGCACTTTTTTCCCCCCTCAAGAGTTTAGTAAACAAAATAAAAATCTCTTTTTTTAAAACAATTCCCGAAATTAATTTGCGCATCTAGTTTAGGCCAGTACTTGATGTGCTTGGTACATTTTGTATACTAACCATTAACATATATATAATGTTTTAAAAAAAATAAATTAAAATCCCTACCTACCTACTATCTAGTCAAATTTTCAAATTTTCAAACCAGTACAATCGGAAACGCACATTTTCTTTTTGCCTAATAATTTTGTTTCCACATAATAGCTTTAGTTGTTCACCATCTAAAGTTACCAAACATTTTGAATAGCTTGCATTTGGGGCATGGAAGAACCCTATCAATTTGGGTCCAAAAGCTTAACAAGTCAAGGTCACTGGGACTGAAATAACGAAAACGGTTTCTGCATGACTTGAGTTTTTCACCATCTACAGTTATCAAACATTTAGAACAACTTGCACATAGAGTTAAAGGAAGAAGGTTATTGATTTGAGGGTCAGAACGTTTAAAGTCAAGGTCACAGTGCTTGAAAGAATGAAAATGTTTTCCAATTAAGAACTTAAGTTTTCCACAATATATACTACCAAACTTTGTGGCATGCTTGCAATTGGAGCAGAGACGAATCTTAAAAAATGTTGGCTCCAAAGGTCAAAGGTCAAAATCACTAACTGAAAGAAGAAAAATAGTTTCTGCACAATAATTCAAGTTGTCCACCATCTGCAATTCCAAACCTAGTGAATGGTTTGCACTTTGGGTAAAGAAGAATCCTTTTGATTTTGGAATCTAAAGTTCAAAAGTCAATGCCACTGTGACTAAATAATAAAAATGGTTATTGCCCAGTAGCATTAGTTATACATAACTCTATTAAACTTTGTGGCAGTAGTGCACTTGGAATAAGGAGAAAGTCTGTTGATTTTGGGGTCAAAAGGTAATAGGTCATTGACACTGACTGAAAGAAGGAAAATGGTTCCCACACTATAACCTCCACTGTAAATCACAGTCCTGGCCCAAACTTTGTAGATGGCTTGCACTTAGGGTAAGGAAGAAATCTGTCAGTGTCAGGGTCAAAAGTTCAAAGGGCATGGTCATTATGAAATTTTTTGTGTGCAAAATAATTCATTTATCTGCACAGAGGACTATTAAACATGGGGTCAGCATATAATGTGCAATTCATGGTACACTTATTGAACTTTTTGAACAAAAACCCTTGTTGGCACAATTGAATGGACATGCATGATTTATAAACACATAGTTTGGGGTTTTATGCTCTACTGGAATAGCAGAATGGGGCATGTTGCTTTTCTGCTGTTGTTCCATGCATCATTAAGTCCATAAGCTGTCTCTAAGCCATTTAGCATGATTGCAACACTATTAGATGAAATTTTACACATAATCATGACCAAGAGTAGTTGTCCTGGGTAGATTTTTAGGCCATTATCATATTTATCACAATATATTTTTTATAGACCTTTGTGAACTTCTGGACCCGGACCTTTTTCATGAAATCCTCATTGGCATGATTAAGCAAACACCATTTGAGGTAGACAGATGAAATTTGATATTAGTGTTCTTACGTTGATGTTCTGATGAGGTAGACAGATGAAATTGATATTAGTGTTCTTATGTTGATGTTCTGATGAGGTAGACAGATAAAATTTGATGTGCATATTAGTGTTGCTATGTTGATGTTCTGATTAGATTTTCACATCTTTAGAGTAATTTTTGATAGTTTTTTAAAACATATACTTGAACTTCTTTTTTTTTAAATTCTTTGTAAGTAAAATTTAGACATGACAGTTAAAAGAATGACATTTTGTATTCATGTTGGTATGCATCAATAGATACCTTGATAATAAATATTTTTCAAATTTTACTACAGCATTGAATTTATTTATTTATTTTTTTAGAATTCCTTGGTCTGCTGTGCCTGCTATGTGTTTTATGAACAAAAACTTTTATTGTTTGACAAATGTCAAACTTATTCTAATGTTTGTAAAGCCGAACCTTTCTGTATGCTGCATAAATTGACAGATTTGGTTTGAATCTTATAAGAGGAAGGCTGAAATCCAAACTAGAGACCTGAATCAAGTACCCACATTTTTTTTCTCAGTCTTTCTGCTTTTTTTGGCAGGAACTTTGTAGAACACAGAGAATCTACATTACTTGATATCATTTATTAAGTTTAGTCTCTTTGATTTGTGAAGAGACCTGACATGATCAGATTTAAGAACAGAGTTCCAGGAAGATCTTAAATTATAAACTGTACAAACATCAGAGTCCCAGGAAGGTCTTGTGTACTAAACTGTAATAATGTTGAAGTCTACAAGACTTTACATCATAAACTGTAATAATGGGAAGGTCCCTGGTAGACCTTATGTGATATACTGTAATAATGGGAAAGTTCCAGGAAGATCTTACATGATAACTGTAATAATGTTGAAGTCCTTGGAAGACCTTACATGATAAACTGTAATAATCTTGACATCCCTGGAAGATCTTGTGTGATAAACTCTAATACTTGGAAAGTTCCAGGAAGGTCTTACATGATAACTATGATATTGTTGAAGTTCCTGGAAGACCTTACATGATAAACTTTAATAATGGGAAAGTCCCAAGAAGAACATAATGATAAACTAGAATAATTTTTTAAGTCCCTGGAAGACCTTATGTGATAAACTGTAATAATGGGAAAGTCCCTGGAAGATTTCACATGCAGGTCGATGATAAATGTAGTAAAATTACACAGCCTTAGAAGATTAGGCTACAACCCCATGCCATGTTGAGTTGTCACTAGGATTCTGTTAATCCTGATAGTAGTTATATCTGTGGGCTTTATCATCACATTTGAGGCCTATGAGTGTCCAACTCTCAGCAGCTATATTTGTGGGTCTTTCTGTTACATTTATGTCCTTGTCCAACTCTAAGCAGCTTTACATGTGGGTCCATCTACTACATTTAGAACTTGGTCCAGCTCTCAGCAGCTATATTTGTGGGTCATATAATTACATTTGGGGTCCATGCTGACTCTCAGCAGCTATACTGAGGGGCTTTCTATTATATTTAGGGCCCAGTCCAACTCTCAGCAGTTATATTTGTGGGTTGTATCATTACATTTGGGGTCCAGTCCAACTCTCAGCAGCTGGTTGTGCACTGAATGATGTTTTTGACAGCTCTGAGAGATGAATCTGGTCTCTCTCATAAAACTTTACTCAACCCCTCACTAAAACTCCCAGCTGGGAGACATTTCTGTTTTTTGAAGTGTCCATCACTTACCTTGTAACTTTAAAAAAAATTTAAAAACACTATTAAGTCAAAACCAGACCAAACTGGATATCTGTATACCTTAAATAGGTCCCAAGCATTAGGTTCTGATAACTGTGACCTAATTTTAAGGGTCACATGGCAGTAATTTGTGTTAGGTGAAGGATGTCAGTTTATAAACATGGTATCTCAAATATTGTTTGACCCAACTGGACCAGATGCCTTTGTGGATGATGGGGTGATGAGTATTTATGATAAGCATGACCTATTAGTCATTTGGTGACCCTATGCCCAACTTTGAACTAAACCAGTTCTAACTGGATAATTACCATAGATTTTTTGAGAAGATCCCAAGACCTGATTAGATCATGGAGATTGTAACCTAATTTTCAAGGTCAAGGGGATATACTTTGTGTTCATTGAAAGTAAATTATGTAAATAGCATAAACTTTTAAGCAAGATATCACAAATAAACTTTAACTAAACTGGAACAAATTTTATATGCAGATGCCTAATTAGTGTGTACCCAAGTCCTAATTAGCTTTTCAAGATTTTAAGTATTTTTAAAGTTATAACTTGACATTCTGTATGCAATGGGGCTTTATGTATTGTGGATGGGTGAGTGAGATCTACTTAGCATGTAAGCAGGATATCTTGATTTTTTAACTTAATTTCATTGCAACCTACTATAGCAGACTTCTTCATACAGAGGACACCTGATTATATAAGACAACTTTCAGATTTGCTATTAAACCACCATAGAAACTATAGTGTTCATAAAAGACAAATTTATGTGATCTTTTGGGTGTCCTTTGTTGACAGGTTTCGCTGTAACTAGTTTCCCTTTCCTTGATACTTTTATCAACATCACAAGATCACATCATTTGTCATCGCAAATGGTTTGCATGATATCTTCCATGCAAGCAAATATCCACAACTTTGCAGAAAATATCAACTAATGACCTTCCAAATTCTGTTGGAGGTCACCAGAACCAAATATTACCTTAGGTTTGGTCCAATGATACTAGAAATATCTTTGTCAGATAATGACTTCCCTTTTTAGTAACAAAATGTTGGCCGTTGATGCTAATAATTGAGGGATTTTTACATGACACTCCTAACTAAATTTCATTTCAATCCATTTTTCCATTTTCTTCTGTCAAGTACCAAAAGTCCACTCTCCATTATCACAGAATGACATTAATTGTGTGTTCTTTTCTGGGGGGATGAGAGGCATACTTGACTCATAACCAGCAGTAGCTTCACAGAAAACAAAGAATCAGGGCTATATTCTGTGATATCATCACTGACTTGTCTTAGTTGCAGACCATCTTACACTATTATGACATCATCTCATCAAACCATTCAAATGACACAGAGATATCTATTCCAGTAAGACCTCACTGAGACAAGAAAAATGTGAGATTTATCTGTCATATGGATGAGAGATAATGATGTTGTACAGAGTAACAGGATATATAGTGATGTCTGGTATCAAAATACGCTTGTAAGGATGCTGTTATGGTTTCAGCTATCAGATTGCATCACTGGCTATTTTGATGCTTGATAACTGTAATTGATACTTATTTGCACTCACACTTAAAAGTGGGAGGCAGCATAGATTTTCTTTTGTTTTTATCAATCATGAGTTACACAATCTAAATTAGATCATTCAAT
Source organism: Megalonaias nervosa (assembly GCA_016617855.1). Taxonomy (NCBI): domain Eukaryota; kingdom Metazoa; phylum Mollusca; class Bivalvia; order Unionida; family Unionidae; genus Megalonaias; species Megalonaias nervosa. The sequence goes on from JAECUM010006595.1 coordinate 9,765, forward strand.
TTCCTGCATCATCAGAAATTCTATTAAGATTTCAAAATGAAATCTTATCATGAACATTGGCTCACCAAAGTGGAATAAGGTTTCACGTGTTGTAAATATTATGAAAAACTGTTCACTGAGATATTAAAATAATAAATTTATAAGCACATGAAAACTTTATGGAGATGAAAGCTTTTACAATACTTTTCAGAGATTTGTGGTGGATCATTTGATCATAATCCAAAGACTACCTTGGTGTGTCATTAAAAAAAGGCACTATGCACCTTTTTTCCTCAGCAAGATATAGGCAATAAGTGTCTTTAAACCCACATACACAATAAACATAAAAAATGTTTCAAGCTAAAATATATGACTTCAGCTTAAAACTAGATTGTTGGAAATCATCGTTTCCCGAAAGCAAAAGTGTTTAAAACTTTCCAGGAATATTATTGAAAATGAACAGAAGCCATAGTTGAAAACTTTGGACAGTAACGGTTGTGAGGTATTCAGTCTCAAATTGTCTGAAAATGTTCAGTTGCTTGAAAGTGTTATGAATTTGGAGTAAGATATTTTGAATATTAACTTTCAAGAAATGAAAGAAATTGGGAAGAAAAGAAATTAAAAAAATGATTATTTGAAGCATAATGAAGTAAAACTGCAAATGAAACAGAAAGTAAAATAAAGTACACTCGAGAACAAACCTAAGTTTTATCAAGTATACTTGAGAATAATGCTAAGCATAATCAAGTACATATGAGAATAAACCTAAGCATAATCAAGTACAAATGAGAATAAACCTAAGCATAATCAAGTACATATGAGAATAAACCTAAGTTTTATCAAGTATACTTGAGAATAATGCTAAGCATAATTAAGTACATATGAGAATAAACCTAAGTGTAATCAAGTACATATGAGAATAAACCTAAGTGTAATCAAGTACATATGAGAATAAACCTAAGCATAATCAAGTACATATGAGAATAATGCTAAGCATAATCAAGTACATATGAGAATATACCTAAGCATAATCAAGTACATTTGGGGATGAAATGAGCATAATAAAGTACCATCTGAGAATAAACCTATCCATGATGAGGTACACATGGGAATAAAAGTAAGTATCAGTTCTTGTAATTCAGAGTCAGACTACAAGTTACCAGTACAAATCTATACAGTTTTATGTTGAGATGAATGTCAGATCCATAATACACTTTATTAGTTATAAATCTATACAGTTTTATGTTAAGATGACTGTCAGATCCATGTTACACTGTGTTTAGTTACAGATCTATACAGTTTTATGTTGAGATGAATGTCAGATTCATGTTACACTTTGTTTAGTTACAGATCTATACAGTTTTATGTTGAGATGAATGTCAGATTCATGTTACACTTTGTTTAGTTACAAATCTATACAGTTTTATGTTGAAATGAATGTCAGATTCATGTTACACTTTGTTAGTGACGTGTGGTTTTGGACTTGATACAACTAGTTACAAATCAGTCTTATGTTAAGATGAATGTCAGATCAATGTTACACTTTGTTAGTGACTTTTAGTTTTAGGCATGATACAACTAGTCACAAATCTATACAGCCTATGTTAAGATGAATGTCGGATCCAAACACATTCATATTAAGGACACTGTATATAATGAACAATACTGTCTAACTTATCCTAAAGGCAACTTGTCTTTAGCTACCACCTATCTTAAACACACATCTGTTCAAGATTCCTTACACCACATGTAGAAATAAACAAAGCAACAACTTCTCTCTGGGGGACATCTTTTTTTAAACATATTAAATTAATATGGCTATTTTCTAAATGATCAGTACTCCCTCACCATAATGTTGATGGCAACCATAAAGGTAGACCATCATATAAGGGAGTCAGGTTATACTGAGGTATTTTATACGTATTATTATTAATTAATGAATTAGGATCCGTGACCATGTGTGCCTTATAAAGAGAATCCTTACTTTGAGGAGATACTTTATAGTGTATGTGTGTGTGATTTGGATTTTTTAATGCAGATTTTAAAAAATTTCAGTCATATCGCTATGATGTCTGCAGTGTGGCAGGTTATAGTAATGTCTAGCACTAGGGCATCATGAAGCAGACATGTAAGCATGAAGTCACACCCAGACACATTATCCTGACACCAGGCCGACCAGTCCTAACACTAACCTCTTAATGCTGAGCACCAAGCGAAGCAGCTGTTAGTACCATTTTTGTAAGTCTTTGGTATGACTCAGCCAGGGTTCAAACTGCGACCTCCTGCATCCGAGGTGGTTGCTCTAACCACTAGGCCACCAGAGTGGTCCTTACATTATAATGAGGTGGCACTATATATTGTCCCTTATACTAAGGGTGTACTGTAATTGCTTGAAGAAATAATAATGATAATAATAATAATAATAATAATAATAATAATAATAATAATAATGGCTTTATTTAAAGAAGGTAACTCAGTTGGTTTTATACAACAAATCTCCCTTGAGACCTTCTAAACAGCTATTTCCACTATAGTGAATATCCCAGCACAGACAGCTAGTTCCACTGCAATGAAGTCCCATTATAGAGAGCAGATTCCACTGTAGCGAATGCCCATCAGAGACAGCTAGTTCTACTGTAGTGAATGCCCCAGCACAGACAGCTAGTTCCGCTGTATTGAATGCCCCATCGTAGAAAACTGGTTTCATTCAATAACTCTTACAAGACCAGTGATACTATTAATAATGAATGATTCTGTGTAATTATCCTTTTATATAGAAAGTTAACATGCAGTAGCTAGAATCTAATACAATGCTTTTGAATGAATCATACTGTGTTTCAAATTACTCACTGCAGTCAACAAGGGTAATGTGGTTTACTCTAGCCACTTGTGAACTCAAGGGTCACATGATTTACTCTAGCCAATCATAAACTCAAGGGTCACGTGGTTTACCCTAGCCAATCATAAACTCAAGGGTCACGTGGTTTACTCTAGCCAATTAGAAACTCAGTCAGCTTGGCCTTTTTAGGAATCCCATGACCTCCATTCCATTCTTGTCTATCACATATGCTTACTTGCTCATATTTGTATGAATTAACCTTGAAACTTATGAATGAAACATTGTATGCACTATTCATATAACTTGTAGTACAAACTACAATCATTGGATCTTTCAGCATTAAATTAGTCATTAACTAAACACTTACAGAAATATTATTATGAAAATAAATATATATTTTATAGACATACATAACAATGCAAGGTTTCATTTTCAGGTTGCTGTAGGTTTTCAATTTCATGTACCTGTAAGGTTTCATTTTTGAGTATTGGTATTAGGTATGACCTGTGATTGACAAGCAGATTTTTTTTTAATCTAATATATATTGTCTACAAAAACTCTAACTTTTATTGCAGGTGAGTTAACAATAAAAACAAGACAATACTTAGTGACAAGTCATGGTAAGTACATTTTATATTCAGTTTCTTAGATTGTAAGTTACTTTTACAGTGCATAAAGGTTACAATGTAAAGCTACATCAAATATGTGGAGCAGAGTTATCTACCTTTAAGTGCTGTCTAATTTGTAGAGGATATATATATACATATATATACATGTATATGTATATGTATATATATATATATATAATTCAGTTGATTGAGACTTACTTTAACATTCATTCTGAAATGTTACAATGCTTACTTCATTATGTAAAAAAGTGTTCTGTAAACCCCAGAAAGGACAGAATCAATTCTGCATTAGATCGCTTTTAGTCTGGTCAGTGTCATACCGTGTTAGCTGCTTCATTGCCTGATGGCAACAGAGAAAAGCATTAAACAGTTCATCACCTCATTCCTGCAGTCAGGAAGGACTTAGAAGATGAGATGTTAATTTAGCACAAAAAATACCACGACCTTAATGTACCTGAGACAAGATTCTCGCCTTCGGTAATTATCAACAACAAATGTAATCAATAGATGTAAATCAAATCTGACTGCATCAGTAGTAGCTATTCCCAGAATGCAGAGACTGATTTAATTAAATATTGTTCATGTGACATCATGGTGAATTTTTCTGAGTTCAGCTTAAAGGCACGTATCATAGAAGAGGAGTAATTCATGTGACATTATGATGACCTTTCTTGGGTTCAACTTAAAGGCATGTATCATAGAAGAGGGGTAGTTCATGGGACATTATGATAACCTTTCTTGGGTTCAACTTAAAGGCATGTATCATAGAAGAGGAGTAGTTCATGTGACATTATGATAACCTTTCTTGGGTTCAACTTAAAGACATGTATCTTAGCAGAGACTAAATACTAAATAGTTGAATATACTTAGTTTGATTTTAAAATACTGATGTGACTGACTTATAAGAGTTATTTTTCAATTCTCAAAACACATTGCTGGTGTTCTTTTTACAGATTGTTCTTTATTCCAACAAGACATTTCTAGTTTTCTCTTTGCAGATTGTTCTACATTCCCACAAGACATTTCTAATGTTCTCTTTACATGTTGTTCTATATTCCCACAAGACATTTCTAGTGTTCTCTTTACATATTGTTCTATATTTGCACAAGACATTTCTAGTGTTCTCTTTACATATTGTTCTATATTCCCACAATACTTTATTAGTGTTCTCTTTACAGATTGTTCTATACGTCCACAATACATTTCTAGTGCTCTTTACAAATTGTTCTGTATTCCCACAAGACATTTCTTGAGCTATCTTTACAGTTTGTTTTAAATTGTAACAATACATTTATTGTCATCATTTATTATCATCTTTACAGAATTTCTGTATTCACATGATGCATTTCTAATATTCTATTTATATACTGTTTCATATTCTTGCAATGCATTTCCAGGGTTCTCTGAGAGTACAGATTGCTCTGTGTTCTTGTAGTATATTTCTGGTGTTGTTTAGAGACTGTTCTATAACCACATAGTGTGTTTCAGTGTTCTCTTTGCATATTGTTGTATAATTTCATAATACATTGATAGTGTTCTCAGTGGCGTAGCTTGGGGAGGACAGGGGGGCACAGTTGTCTCCGGGTACCATATGCCAGGGGCGCCAAAATGAGGAAAATACAACTATTCGTTATCTCAGATGCACTTGAAGGGGGCGCCAAGTTTATGTTTTGTCCCCAGGTGCTAAGTAAGGGGGCACCAAGTTTATGTTTAGTCCCCGGGCACTTAGTACCCTTGCTATGCCACTGAGTGTTCTTTTTACAGACTGTTCTGTAGTCTTACCATGCATTTCTAGTGTTCTGTTTACAGGCTATTTTATTTTCTTACAATATATATCCAGTGTTCTCTTGACAGATTTTTCTATGAAAATGTTTAACATAGGGACCTCTCATGGTTTGTTGTGTACACATATTTGCCAGAGCAGGAACCAGAACCTTAGGGCAAAGCCCAATTATGTAAAAGCCCTGATGTTTTGGCAATTCAGCATAGACACATTTGCCAGGGCAAGAGAAAAGAACTTCAGCCTGAGGGCAAAGCCCAATTGTTCCAAGTCTTCAACAAAAGCCCTGATGCTGTGACAGATGCAGTGTGATGTCATACAGTGCATCACTGTCAAAGCATGTACATTTTGATGTCATATAGTACATCACAGTGTATTAAATGCCAAACCATGTAGTGTTTTACTAAATAGTACCACAGTGTATTAAATGCCAAACCATGTACAGTAGTTTGATGTGATACAGTTCATCACAGTGTATTAAATACTAAACCATGTAGTTTGATGTGATACAGTACTTCATAGTGGATCAAATGCCAAACTATGTAGTGTGATGTCATATAGTAGATTACAGTGTATTAAATGCCAAATGATGTAGTTTGATGTGATACAGTACTTCATAGTGTATTAAATGCCAAACCATGTAGTGTGATGTCATACAGTACATCACAGTGTATCAAATGCCAAACCATGTAGTTTGATGTGATACAGTACATCAAAATGGATCAAATGCCAAAGCATGTAAATTGTGATATCATACAATACATCACAGTGGATGAAATGTCAAAGCATGTACAGTGTGATGTCATACTACACAGTATAGTAATATTTTTTCTTCATTCAATAAATGAAATTATAATCAATAATTATTAGTAATTTGTAAATCAGACTTAGATGTATTATTAATTATTACTTTTGATTGACCGGCACACTGACACAGATAATATTCCTGATGACATGTTGTTGTTGTTGTTGTTGTTGTTGTGGGGCTTAACACCATTTTTCAGCACACGATAGGCTATACATGGTGGCCAGTATTAATGGTGGAGGAAGAAACAGGGAAATCCCTGGAAAGAACCACCGACCCACGAGAAGCAACTGGCAAGCTTTCTCACATATCCACATTAGCCGAATCCGAGACTCGAACCCATGCAGACAGAGGTGAGATGGCAGTGATCCGTAACGGAGAGCGCTTTAGACCACTTGGCCACTCGGGGCCCCCCTGATGACATGTAATCTAATGTTTCCATCATTGCATACACATGATAATTGTATTGATGGAAGTCATGACATCACACCATGTTTTTGATTGAAAGACTGAATATTTTAACATTCAACTGTCTGGAAACCTTGAGGCATTCACCAGTGTTTCTTTTACAGTGACTGTATTTAACATTCTTCAGCTGAGTATTTATCTTTATGTTCTGAGTAAATACTATAAGATGGTACAGTCTTCCTATTCTGAGTACATACTTTAAGCTGGTACAGTCTTCCTATTCTGAGTACATACTTTAAGCTGGTACAGTCTTCCTATTCTGAGTACATACTTTAAGCTGGTACAGTCTTCCTATTCTGAGTACATACTTTAAGCTGGTACAATCTTCCTATTCTGAGTATATTCTATAAGATGGTACAATCTTCCTATTCTAAGCACATGCTATAAGATGGTACATTCTTTCTATTCTGAGTGCCTACTGTAAGATGGTACAGTCTTCCTATTCTGAGTACTTACTGTAAGATGGTACAGTCTTTGTATTTTGAGTACATACTATAAGATCGTGCATCTTCCTGTTCTGAGTACATACTTTAAGAGGGTACAGTCTTCCTATTCTGAGTACATACTATAAGCTGATAGTTTTTCTATTCTGAGTACATGCTATAAGATAATACAGTCTTCCTATTTTGAGTACATACCTTAAAATGGTACAGTCTTCCTATTCTGAATACATACTTTAAGATGGTACAGTCTTCATATTTTGAGTACATACTATAAGATGGTACATTCTTTTTTTCTGAGTACATTCCATATGATTGTGCAATCTTCCTATTCTGGGGACATACTATAAGATGGTAGAGTCTTTCTATTATGTGTACATTCCATATGATTGTGCAATCTTTCTATTCTGTGTACATTCCATGTAATTGTACAATCTTTCTATTCTGTGTACATTCCATGTAATTGTACAATCTTCCTATTCTGAGTACATACAGGGCCAACAAGAGGAGGGGACAACCAGGTATATATCCCTGGGGCCCAGGCCTGTAAGGGGCCCTGGGCCGAACAACACTTTTTAATTTTATAAAAGAAAAATTGTTTGAACAAGAACTAGGAGAGGCCTGGGTGTTTCTTACCCAAGGGCCCATGATTGCTCTCTACCGCCCTGAGTACATACCCTAATAAGGTGCAGTCTTCCTATTCTAAGACATTCTTTAAGACGGTACCATCTTTTTTATTCTGCATACATACTGTAAGATGGCACAGTATCTCTATTCTGAGTATATATTATAAGATGGTACAATCTTTTCGATTCTGAGTACATACTATAAGATGGTACAGACTTCCTATTCTAAGTACATACTATAAGATGATACAGTCTTCCTATTCTAAGACATTCTATAAAATGGTGCCATCTTTTTTATTCTGCATACATTCTATAAGATGGTACAGTCTTCCTATTTTGAGTACATACTATAAGATTGTACAGTCTTCCTATTCTAAGACATTCTATAAAGTGGTACAGTCTTCCTATTCTAAATACATACTCTAAGATGATACAAGTTTCCCATTCTAAGTACATACTTAAAGATGGCACTCTAATTTATAGAGGGATACAAATCAAACTTTTGACGAATGAACAGCCTGACCTTTAAAATGTTAAGGATTCTTTAAATACACCTTAGAACCTTAGTGGCTCAATGGGTTATATGCCAGGCTCAAAAAATAGATTCACATCCACTGAGTGAATCAGCCCAGGGTGACTACCATGGTTAGTACAACTAAAAGATTTGATGTGGAGAAAATCAGAAAGTTTGTTATGTACACATATATTTTAGAATGGCTCTATTTAACAGTTAAACATGCCCCTGCAGGCAGGACACTTTATTTAACTGTCTACTGGATTGAAAAAGTCCTTTAAGGAGAATTCACTGATAGGTTCCAAATATCATACTGGTATTTGCTTTACCGGACTAAGAAAGTCCTATAAGAAGAATTCATTGACAGGTTCCATATATCCTATTAGTATTTGCTTTACCAGACTCAGAAAGTCCTAAAAGGAGAATTAATTGACAGGTTCCATATATCATACCAACATTTGCTTTTGCATAATGTGCATGTAATCAATTAGGGTCTGCAATAGCATAATGCACTAGCAAATCAGGGTCTACATTTTTACAATGAAATCTTCACTAGATCTCATTCTGCATTATATTTATGATGATTAATAAAAATAATAGATGATTGGTTTGAAAAAATTAATGAACATATTTGATTATGAATTTCCATAATCAAGTGGAGCAAATTACAGATTTTAGCTCACCTTGCTTATAGTATAGCCCAGTGTCCATTATGCATCATAATTGAACACATCCTTTAACTTGACAACAGTGTTACTGTTTTAAACTTCTCAAAAGTATCTAAACTATTGACCAAATTTGGCAAAGAGTTTCCTGGCATTGAGGACTGTCAAATTTGAATGAAAATACAAAAAACTAGAGAAACCTTGAAACAGTTGTTTTCATGACATATGTTATGAACATCACTGGAATCAATTTCAACATAAGCATCCTGCTGACTCAGATATCTTGGTCAACTAGTCTTGCATATGGCTGTTAAGCTGATGTCATTTAGATGAGTGATCTCATGCTCACTTGGGGCTCTTATGAATCTTGGCCTGTTCAATTTTTTTGGGGTCTAATTATTCTGGACAAGTAAAACATGTGAATAACAGCTTCCAGTCAATATAGCCTTCCATTGTTTAGTACAACTAATTGCCAACAATATGGCAGATGACACCTGTGCCAATAAACCATTATACTTTATGGAATAGAAAGAACTTAATTATTACCAAGTCTGTGAAAATCCATAAACAACATCTTGAAAATATTTCTAGCTGATTAAAATTGATGGACAATTTGTTATTATGAGCCAATAATTAATTCATGTTTAAATTGCAGTACTAATTACATGATAGCTGGCTGGGCCTGGAGATTGACCTTGAGTTTTCACTATCAGCCAATCAGAAATGACCTATCAGATGTAAAGTTGTTTGCAGTTGGTTGAAACAAACTCTGAACTTCCAGCTTGAGCAAGATTTGTTTTTAAATTCCAGGCCAATGTCTGCTATTTTTAGCTGAGTGCATTCTGTTATATTTGAATGAATATAGTGTTTATTGAAAAATAAAACACAATGATTTTGATATTTGTTTAGGTCAACTTAACTTGAAAAATCCATAGAGCTCTTTGAATATGCCTGGCAGCCCATGCTGCATGAACTGAATAATGTTTCATACTTTAACACCAAGGAATTATTTCAGTTTGTGAAATCAGATGCAGATAGAGATCAGGTCACATTCAGGTTTCCATGGCAATAACAAAGACTCCTATCATTAGCAAACACTCTATGCAATTTGTTTGGGGTTGGAATCTTTCCACTTCATAGATCAAATTTTTGATTGCTTTTATTTGCATCTTAATGATACAGTTTACTTGGATTTATTGATCAACAATCATGATGATATTCTTGTAATTTACTAGTGCACTGATATAGAAAAAAAATGCAGTTTGCATAAACCATCAATTTAGCATCTTTAAATGGTTCTTTCTATACTATTATCACACATTAAGCATTGCTTTGTAGAGGGCTACTTAAATTTATAGTTTCCTCATGTCATACTATGTCGTGTCTCATTTATGTTGTTATTGTACTTTAATGTTTTTTCACAAATTTTTGCTTTTTAAATTTTTCATGTAGACTCTCTTCATGATCTCTCTGAAAGTAAATAGTATGCATTTGAAAGATGTTTGCATAAAGGAAAACCTGTCTGAAATAGACAATTAAGGTTTCCATCATATATACATATATATATATATATATATATATATATATATATATATATATATATATATATATATATAATGATCATAAATACAAGATAAAGGGTGCATACATTGTTGTTCTTTGTGGACAAGCAGCCTTTATATGAAGGTGATTGCTAAGGCAAGTTTTACTGTATACTTACCTTCCTGTATTAAAACATCCCAGTGTTTTCTCTGTATCATAAACTATTTTAAAATATTTCATCTTATTTTATGAACTTAATGTTGTGTTTTTCTGAACTAAGTAAAGCTTGCCTGCAATATACATCTTGTCAGAAATGCAGTTATTATCAATGTTGAAGTTAATCCTTGACATATTGATGTGTATCTCAGTGTTGAAGTTTACCCTTGACATATTAATGTGTATCTCAGTGTTGAAGTTTACCCTTGACATATTGATGTGTATCTCAGTGTTGAAGTTTACCCTTGACAAATTGATGTGTATTTCATTGTTGAAGCTTATCCTTGACAAATTGATGTGTATTTCAGTGTTGAAGTTTATCCTTGACTGAGTAATGTGTATTTCAGTGTTGAAATTTATCCTTGACTGAGTAATGTGTATTTCAGTGTTGAAATTTATCCTTGACTGAATAATATGCATCTATTTAAGTTTATGCTTGACCAATAGATGTGCATCTCAGTTTAATGTTTATCCTTAACTTAACTGATGTGTATCTCAGTGTTGAAGTTTATCCTTGACTGAATAATATGTATTTCATAATTGAAATTTATCCTAGATTGATTAGTGTATATCTCAGTGCTGAAGTTTATTCTTGACTAATTGATGCGTATCTGAGTGTTGAAGTTGATCATTGACAAATTGATGTATCTCAGTGTTCACAGATCCTTGGCTGATTATTGGATAACTTTGAATTAAAGAAGACCAGCACACTAGGTGATAAAGATAATGTTTATTAACAAATTAAGAAACACATAGACATTTGCAGATATACACTCAGTTGGTTTATAATTTCCAGGAAAACAGTTGAACCTTTGTGGGGTGTCATCCATAGACTTGTTTGATTATTTTACAGAAGAGATGCTCACCACATATTAATTGCAAACTAATGTCTACTTATGTGAAAACTTATGTCTATTTACCTGTAAAGTTATGTTTATTTACCAGCAAACCTTTGTCTGTTTATTAGCAAAATTATGTCTGTTTACCAGCAAAGTTACGTCTGTTTACCAGCAAAGTTGTCTTTTTACCAGCAAACTTTTGTTTGTTTACCAGCAAAGTTGTCTATTTACCAGCAAACTTTTGTTTGTTTACCAGCAAAGTTATGTCTGTTTACCAACAGAGTTATGCCTGTTTACTAGCAAATTTATGTCTGTTATGTCTGCATAGGGTAGGCAGGTAGGTAGGCAGTTTTTTTTTAACATAATATATATCATAATGATTAGTTTATATAATGTTCTAAGCACCTCACATACCGGCTCAATTAGATGCACAAATTAATTTTTATTGTTTTAACCTGGGTGACAAAAGTGCTAGGGTAGGCACAAAAAAACAGAGATGGTCGGCTGACCAGAAACACACATATTTCTTTTGCCTTACATAAAGATTGAATCACAGATTCTACAGGTGGAGGAATAATAGTATATGTTAGAGACATTACTGTACATGAACATAGAGAGGACTTAGAGATGAAAGCAGAGGCAGTATGGCTAGAAATTAAACAGAAATATCAAGCCATGTGTAATTGATTTTGTGTACAGAAATCCTAAATCTAAAAGTGAATGGAAGGACAAGTTATAAACTTTTATTTAAAAGGTGCTCAATGCAAAAGGGATATCTTCATATCTTCAGATTTCAGCCAAGATTTAAGTCCAAAGCAATTGGTTAGATTTTATGGCATCATTGAATCAGGTAGTTAGAGATTCCACAATAATTGGAGGTCATTCAGCAGTTATTCTTGATCATATACAATCAACATTACAGTCAACATCAGAATGTTTCAAACATGTCTAAACCTAAAGTAGGTTGTTGTGATCATTTTCAACATTTTATACCAATAAATGTAAAATGATTCCTTCTAAAGACACCCATATGACTATCAAATACAGATGTTATAAATTGAGTGGTATTACAACTATTTCACAAGAAGGATATTATATCACTGATTCTATAAGACAGATATTTTTAATGACCTTTTTGCAAATGTACCTGCTGTTTAAAATGTACCTGCTAAATTAGGAGAGCTCCTGATACAGATTATGATCTACTAAAGGCATATTACATAAACTAGCCCCCTGATGTGCTTTTTCAAATTCCTGCAGTTGAGATAAAGTGTTCAATTATTGGTCTGAAAATTTGATTTGTCAAAAGCAATAGGACTAGATCAAATTGGCCAAGGCGTTTGAAAGGAACCTGCCCTGTCATAGCCACCTGTCATCTTAGCAACCTGCCCAGCAGTCTACCCTGACATAGCCACCTGTCATCACAACAGCCTGCCCCGTCATTGCAACCTGCCCTGTCATAACAGCCTGCTCTGTAATAGCCACCTGTCATTGTAGCAGCCTGTCCTGTCATAGCCACCTGTCATTGTAGCAGCCTGCCCTGTCATAGCCACCTGTCATCATAGCAGTCTGCCCTGTCATAGAACAAAGTGTTGCATGCCCAGTTAATCACGGTATTAAAATTGGGACTTTCTCCAAATCATGGAAGGTAGCTAAATTTACAACAGTTCACAAAACTGGATCTGTGTCTGATGTTAACCATTTTAGACCAATTTCAATTCTATCAACCCTTTTCAAATTATTAGAAAGAACATATATATGTTTAATAGATTTTGTGTAAGTAACAACCTGTTTCATGAGACTCTGTTAGTATTTATGTCCAGTCATTCATGTGGAATGGTTTTTAATATCAGTGCTAGATAAATGGCAGAACTAGGTGAGAAAAACTATGTAGGTACAGTGTAGTGGACCATCTAATTCTTTGGGAGGGAGTACAAATGTATAAATTTTGAAAGATGGCAAGAAAATATTTTTCATGTACCTCACAAAGAGATACCAAAAAGTCATGGTAAATGGGGTACTCTCAAGTGATCAGCATGCACAAACATTTGTTTTCTGCAGGGTTTATTACTAGTCCCTTTCTATTTCTAATCCTATCCATGATTTACTTCTTAACTTACAATACAGTAATAACTATACATATCTCTGATGATGATATCATGCTCTGTCATATACAGATCTCTTTAGCGTTTCTACAAACGTTTAAATTTGCAAGGTGCCCTTGATGATTTTGAAAACTTTACGTAAACAGAATAGATTGTATCTAAATATATGATAGACTAAAAGTGCTCAGATTAAAACAGTCCAGGGAAGATCAGGATTATTGGGGACATCACTAGATCTTTCTTACAAGAATATGTCACTGCAAATTGTCACATATGATAAGGTTCATTGTGTACATGTGGACAACCTAAAATGAAATCAACACATCAGATTTGTATCGAAAAAGGTGTCTGCCACGCTCTGGCTGCTATCCAAGATTAAGCACTTCTTCCCTATTTCTCATGGAGTTAGGTTTAATAAAAGCTATATTGAGCTCAACTAGATGAAAATTATACAGGTTCAGTTGATGCAGTGGACCAACTACGATCACTGTCAATAATAAAAGGGTTATTTAAGAGAGGGTCTAAATTTAGGTAATAAATTTAAAATCAAAAGAGTCCTCAGTAGCTCCCATTGTCAAATAACATCAAGCAAACCCAGAATTCAACCTTTTTACTCTCTTTTTCAAGTAATAATTAGAAAAGTCCAAAAGCACAAAAAGAATGATTTAAAAAAAGTTGCATAATGTGGCCCTTTGTTTTGAATTAATTCACATAAAAATGTGAAAGAATCACCCTAGTTAAATTCATTTCATGAAAGAATAAAAAAAATGACTACATGATACTGTACATCTACATGATTAATAAATGCATTCTCTCATTCATCCTTAGTTTCTTACCTTTTCTATTCTCCTCACAATATATTACTGTTATCATTTTTTAAAATCTCCTTTAATTTATCGTTTTAATATCATTAATACATACTTGTCACTATTGCATAGCTCACCTTCCGGGACAGAATTACTCTTGTCTGTATATTAAAAAATTCATGCTCCCATCGATGAACCCTTGAGAGAGTTCTGGAAGGTTTCCGATTATAATCTGTTCCCCAGTGGTAGTGGCCAGTGCACAGTAACCATGTCTCTTTTTGGATGCTGCCAATTATATTGGAATGCTCTAGATGATATTTTGCCTTCAACTAATTTCTAAAACTAATTTCATTGGACATTCAACTATAATTTTCAATATGCCGGAATATTGTGTCCTCGATCCATTGCTTTTGCGTCATTAATTTAGCTCTTTTCTCGAGTTTATAGGTACTCGTTCATTTGATTTTCAGCATTGACAAGAAGTAATTTAAAGGATTTAAAAGACACTAATTGATTATGGTTTGATTATTAAAGAGCGCGACAACTAGCATAAAAAAAATTAACATTACTTTCATTTTCTCGGCATGGTAGGTTCTGCTTCAGTGGTTAAAGTTGTTGAGATTGATTAGAATCTATGCTTTTTGTGATCTAATGTAATTCAGACATGATCAAAGATATTAATTGGTTATGGTTGGATTACTAATGAGCTAATGTCACATAAAACAGGCTTTTTCAGCTTTGGTATTTAAAGTTTGATGAGATATTTTAGCATGCATTATTCTGCAATGCAGAAACGCCAAAATGTCAGCAACTGAAATGTCAAACAAATTTCAGTGATGGATGGAAACAGGAATTTCAGTGGCTTGTATTAAGTTTGTAGTACATGAATATGCATTCTGCACTTCCTGTAAATCTGATTTTAAAATCTGCTACAGTGACAAGAATGGCAATACGCATTATGCAGAAACCCCATGTTATGAAAGCATATTAAATGCAACAACAAATGCGACATCAATGCAGTGTTACAGCTGAACATGCATAATCAGGGCTGATGGAGGGAGAGGGGGGGCAACCGAGGATATATCCTTGGGCCCCGGACCCGTAAGGGAACCTGAGCCAAACAAAACTTTTTAATTTTATAAAAGAAAAATTTTATTTGAGCAAGAACTGGGAGAGGCCTGGATGTTTCTTACCCCAGGGCCCATGATCGCTCTCTAAGGCCCTGTTCATAATCTTCTGTTTAAGGTAGCAGATCATGTTTCATGTCTAGTCTTAATAATTTTCGCTGACTCGGAAGTCACAGAAAGACTTTAGGTCTGTATTGGATGTATGCTGCAATGATTCACCATTCGCCAAACATCCTGCCTCGTTTGAAGTCAAAACTCCTAACCAAATTTTGGAAATTCCTGATTTGTCCTAAGCTGACATCTCTGGCCTGAATTTTATATTTTGCAATCAGCATGTACATGACTTGGGAAACTTATTTTCTAAAAGTAGGAATTGAATGTTTGGTAGTCAAAAATACTGATTTTTGTCTCTGATGGAATGCCATAAAACTTCAATAAGCGAAGTGTCATGTACACTGTATTACCTTATCAAATTTGAAGATTTCTATCCATACGAGAATAAAGAAACTCTTTTGGTTCAGATACTGTACTGGTCCTCTTCTTTAATGTGTCCACCTTTATTTAATGAAAGAACACAGTTGTAATAATATGCAAGTTAGGTATGGGAAAAGATGACACTTGATCTGTGAATGTCCTCATTTGAGACAAGGAAGAACTGCAGTTGCTCAGTGGCTTCTGTGTCATACTCATGACCAAAAGGGTGTAGGTTCACATTTTGTAATTGGATCAGCCTAGGTCAGCTACTGTGGTGTTTGCATTCCCTCAGATATAAAATTCAAGAAGTTTTTGGCAAAAATTAAAGAGGTTTTATGTTAAAACAAATTAAACAACTTTTCAAGGAAAAATATTACTTTTTTTCAAATTGAAGATTTAGAGACAGCTCTCCCTCAATTCAAGAATTTTATGAGGTTGTACCAACCATGTATTGGTAAATAGTGTGAGAAGAAGCTAATACCTGTCTATTTATATGACATTTGGAACAAGAAAGTAGGTTACTGTGAGCCAATGCATTGTGTTACAATTTCAACCTCTACAACTATTTTTGTTTGCAGGTTGTTGATGAAAATATACTGTTATTATGACTCTGTGGTCTTAAATTAAGTAAAAGAAATGAGTGAAAACCATCAAGTGTTGTAAAATTCAACAAATAATTTATTTCCCTAGAATACAAGTGAAAATTTTAAAAGAACTTACAGTATTGCAAATTAAATCCAAAATAGTCCAAAAAGTTCTGTCACCAGTGCTAATGAATCAAGTTCTAATTATATTCCAGTGGTGTTCAAAATATGATAGAGCACTGAAGGTGTTGATGTGCCTGTAGTCTTGAACGTACTAGTGTACCAGTGGCCTGAAGTGTGTTGATGTGCTAACAGTCTTCCAATTAATCACAGTAATATAATCCAAAATGTTCTTGTCTGAATTCACTTTAATTCCAAATTAATGCTTCTGTCCAAGAATATTTTTGAGCACTTTGTAATTCCAAAGAATAATAATTTGAATAAATAATTCCTCGTAAATCAAAAATAGAACACAACAATACAGATGATTCTGCTTCTGCTGTTTATCACAAGAATTAATGATTTTTCATGTAAACAAGATTATATAAAAACAAAGACAATAAAGTAGAGCCAAGATGTACTGGTCCAAAGTTTGTTTCAAGATAGTTCTAAGTTATAAACAGATAAATCTGTTGCTAAAATTATAAGAAAAAATGTGGTAAACATCAGGTAGCCATGGTTATTCTTTGGGGAATTTCATTGTCGCAGAGTCAGACTAAGATAAACATGTTTACATTAATAATAATCTGAATACTTAATCCACATTGATAGGAAAAATATTAGTTATGTATTCTGTTGTGTACAAAACAAATGTCACTAGTCAGGTACAACATGAACTTGAATTTGGACAAGGTCAGATCCAAAATAAAATTATACATAACATATAATCATGGAAAAAAAACCCCAACAAATACAATTAAATATGCATAACAACTGTGAATTGTTTCTTTTGGTGGGGTAAAGCAATATTTTGTGGATTTTGTGATTTCACATTATAAATTTCAAGACCTAATGAACAATATTGGATTCATAAAGACAACTGGGCGCTTTTGCAAATTTCAGTACAATGAAAATGGCAATGTGTAACGAATAAAAAGGAAAATTGATAGAACAGTGGCAGCATTTAATGTTAATGTTTTGTGAGAATATTTTGCAACCAGAATTATGTATAAGGAAAATTCATATCGTAATTGCATGGACACAGATGAGATAATTGCATGGACACAGATAAGAAAATTGCATGGACACAAATGAGATAATTGTATGGACACAGATGAGATAATTGTATGGACATAGTTGAGATAACTGCAAGGAAATGGACGAGATGATTGTATGGATACAGATGAGATATTTGCATGGACACAGAGGAGATAACTGTATGGACACAGATGAGATAATTGCAGGGACATGGATGAGGTAATTGTATGGACACAAATGAGATAAATTCATGGATACAGGGGAGATAATTATACACAGATGAGATAATTGCACAGGCACAGATGAGACACCACGTTTTACATAACATCTGCTTTCCAAATAAATAGGACATTACAACCGAATAGATTTCACGGTTTTTAGGCATAAGACCGGTTTGGAAAAGGACAGTGTGATGCAGTAAAAGCAATCAATATAGATTCCTCCATGAAAATGTATAGATTAAAGACACGAAAGTACTATAATGCTTAGAAATAGTACCTCTGGATTACTGTTAAACCCTTTGATCATGAGACTTGGGAGACTAATTGCTAATTTTTTCATAATGTATCTTTGTATGAAGTCATATATTATTTCCTATGAATATTGCCGGCACTTCCTAGAATAATAAATCACATTTCTTCTTCCACACAAACACACTCAAACAAGTGATAAATGAGCAATTAATGTAGATGATTCCTAGTTCTGGTTTTATCAACCTTCAGACTGGATGATAAATAGACCATGTTTAACCTTTGTTCTGCCATAATATCTTGTTTATATGTGCCATTTTTATGATCACTGGTCCAGCTGGGCACTTGCCAACATCACATTTTACCTAAAAGAAGTCAAAGGTACCAAGAATGTCTGTGGGTTAATTTTCTGATGACTCTTGTCCTTTCCACAAATTTGATGCCACCTCCACCCACCCACCCATACTGCTCCAAAATAAAATTAGTCATTGGAATTGATGATTTGTGGCACTGAAAAGAATGTAGAAATGCTCTTGATTGCAGTTCAAATGTTAATTCTTAATTCTTCATTCAGGGAGCAATATACATATGTAAAAATTTGGATCAATGAATTTAATATTTGGGTAATTTTTCCCCATAGATGTCAAGAAATCTGGTCAAACAGAAGGATAAATAGCCTAAATTTGACTGCATATACCGGTACTGATGTGCAAGTTAGGTCTGTTTGCAAACAACATAGACCCTGATCTGCCATTGCACAATGTACCAGTAGATCAGGGTTTATTCACTTGTTCTACTAATTACGCTTAACAAACTGCAAAAGATCCAGATCTACTGACACATTGTACCATGTCCAATCTATACCTGCTGTTTGCAGTCAGATCTGTCTCAATAT
Source organism: Megalonaias nervosa (assembly GCA_016617855.1). NCBI lineage: Eukaryota > Metazoa > Mollusca > Bivalvia > Unionida > Unionidae > Megalonaias > Megalonaias nervosa. Next base: position 28,765 of record JAECUM010006595.1, read on the forward strand.
GTGTGTATGCGGTAGCTGTCTTGTTTTATCCTTATGCAAATGATATGCTAATTATCAACCAATTGTTTTTATGAATAAGAATCACGTTATAATAAATAAAGTCACCACAGTTGTAAGATCAATAAAAGCCTCATTGTTTGATTCATGGCTATTTTAACAGAAGTAAAATTTAGTGATATTGTCCAAAATGAGTGGCCTTAAATTTGCAGATAGAGGGAGGTTTCTATCTTACCACAGATAATCAGATAAAAATAATTCAGTCCATAATACACAATCCGTATAAAAGTATCTACATTATCACTGGTATCAGTTTTTGTTATTATTAAATTTATGAATAAGAATGAAGGAGGAAGTGTGCATTTTGGATACGGTTCGTAATTATTGTTGTAATTTTGCCATGCATGTGACCTACACATTTGGATTAAACAATGGAGGTAAGCTCCCATGCTTATTTAGCTCTACTTGTCATAGACCAGAAGAGCTGATGGCCTGTCATCTGTTAATGCAGCCTGTCCATCTGTTAGCACAGGTTATCATGATTGCTGTTAAACTTTACACAGACATTTATTTAATTGGTCTAGTTGGTCCCAAAAGAAAATGATGCTGAGTTGATGTCTGATATGGCCATGTTGAAAATCTTGTTTTCACTACTCCTCCTGACTGTATGATCATATCAACATCAGGTTTTCACCAAAAGACTACTGATGATATCTGGTTGGCACTATATAAAAATGGTGTCACCCGCACATTCAATATGGCCACTACAGCAGCCATCTTGAACATTTTTATATCACTATTTTGCCTGAATGAATGGACATATCAGCATGGGGTTTTTACTGAAAGACTTTATATGATGTCTAGTTGACATAAATTACAATGGTGCTAATTTGACCTCCAATATAGCTACTGCAATGGCCATCTTGAAATTTTTATTATCACTATTTATTCTACATGTCTTGGCATACTGACATTGTACATTCACAAAAAGACTTCTTACAATATCTAGTTGATTCTACATTGAATTGGTTTGAATCTGATATCCAATATAGCCACCATGGCAGCCATCTTAAAAATCTAGTTATTGTTACTCCACTAAAACAGAAAGTCATATAAGCATTGGATTTTTACCAGAAGATTTCCTATAATGTCTTGTTGATCATAAATTAAAATGGTGCAGATCTGACATTCAGTGTGGCCACCATCATGTCGTCTTGAAAATCTTGTTATTGCTACTCTACTTAATTGGAAAGTCATTTTGACTTGGGAATTTTTGTCAAAAGAGTTTTTATTGGTCCTAAATTAAAAGGGTGCACATCTGATCTCCAATCTCAAAAGTATTGTTATCTCCACTCCTCCCAAATGGATGGCAGTATCAGCATGACATTTTCACAAGTAGATATGCTATGATAACCTAGTTGGTCCTAAATGAAAATGATGCCAGTTGTAAATCCAATATGACTGCCATGATGGCCATCTTGAAAATCTTGTTGTCATTAATCCCCCTGGATGGAAGGTCATATATACTGACATGGGGTTTTCACCAAAAAGACATATAATGATATCTACTTGATTCTAAATGAGAATGATGCCAATACGACATCCATTATGTCCACAACAGCAGCTAATTTTAAAAACTTTTTTATTACTGAAGAATATTAGAGATAGTTTCGGCACTTAACAGCTAAGAGTTAGAAATGGTCTTGAATTCCTGGAAATCTTTTCAGTCTTAGAGAATAAGTCCTTTAAGGCAGCTCTTGTTTATTTCAAAGTTTCAGTAAATGATAAAAATGTTGGCAGCATTTATTTCGGTGAGAAAGTAATTTTGACCGGATGTATTTGTATGATCTGTCTGAGACTGCTAAATTGCTACAAATTCTCAGCCACCAAAATAATAAGCAATACAGTAATCCAAATACAATAAATTCCGTGAGATATATTTATGTTAATGTTCGATCAAGAGTGAATATGTTACAAAATGCTATAATGCCATAGTTCATTGCAGTTACAACATTTTACTCTTTTTATATTAAAGAGGCCTAATTTTTTTCATATGAGATCCATTGCCTACTGATGCGTTAATCATGCATCTGACTAAGATTGTTACCACAGTGGAAGCCATTTCTATGATCTGATTTAGGTCCAACTTGGACTGTGTAGTTAAATAATCAGGATCTTGGACAAGTTTAATAAGTGAGATGCACACATATTGGCTGATATTGATACTGCTCTGGTTCTAGTTTGATTTTGATTAATCTTAGAACATGGGCTTATATGTAGATGGTTTTAGATGAGTTTGATAATGAGCAAGATTTAGGCATAAAAATTGGGTTATCTTGCATATAATTGGTTGAATAATGGGGTTATCTTGCATATGATTGGTTGAATAATGAGGTGATCTTGCATATAATTGGTTGAATAATGGGGTTATCTTGTATATAATTGGTTGAATAATGGGGTGATTTTGCACATTATTGGTTGGATAATGGGATTATCTTGCATATAACTGGTTGAATAATCGAGTTATCTTGCATATAATTGGTTGAATAATGGGGTTATCTTGCACATAATTGGTTGAATAATGGGGTTATCTTGCATATAACTGGTTGAATAATGGAGTTATCTTGCATATAACTGATTGAATAATAGGGTTATCTTGCATATAACTGGTTGAATAATGGGGTTATCTTGCATATAATTGGTTAAATAATGGGGTGATATTGCACATAATTGGTTGAGCTTCTTAACAATTGAGAGACTGTATTTCTGACCTGATTTTAATAAAACTTGGTAAACAGGATAATGTCGTAACCTGTGCACATTTTTGTGGTAATCTTGTATTTGGATTGGATAAGCTTCTCACTGCTCTAAAGACTGGAGTTATTTTGCTATTAATTTGATTAAACTTGGTAAATCATGATCTTGAATGAGTGTGATCATCAATGAAATTCATGCAAATTTAGTCAGATGGTAAACTGCTAAGTTATGTAACCAGATGAGTGGTATCAGGCCCACTTATTTTTCTGGCATCTAACATTTTTAGTACATTAGTTTACATACAAACCATGAAAGTGTTGCATGCAGTACAATGTTAAATTAGGTCACTATTTGATAGACATGCACATTAATCAAAAACATCAATATACAATTACTCACCCCTACAGTGATGGAAATTCAATACGTACTGTATATCAAACAGTAAAATTGATTTTGTGTCAGACCATGTCAAACTATATATAAATCTAATATTGATCTGTTTTATAGTTTTCAAACATGACATTGTATGATGTCAGTCAAAAAATGAGAATTTTATTTTATATTATTTTAGGTCAATATTGAATTATTGCTGAAGTGCATACAGATGGAATCATAAATATGATGAGGCCCAGAAATCCGAAATTTCCACATTTTTGGCCATTTTCTAGACAGTGCTTCAAAGCTTTTGATTCTACCCCAGACTGCTGTGGAATATGATTCCACTTTGTTTGAAGTCATAGGGTAGACCTTGACTGCTAAAGTATTTAAGATTCCACATTGTTTGAGGCCATTCTACTCCAGACTGCTACAGTATATAAGATTCTTCATTGTTTGAAGTCATTCTGTCTCAGACTGTTACTGTACAGTATTTAAGATTCCACATGGTTTGAGGCCATTCTACTACATAACATTCCACATTGTTTAAAGCCAAACCATGTCACTGACACAGAAACAGACTTATAACAAAAATTCATCGGTATATAATGTTTAATTAACCAGTTTCTGAAATAAAAAAGTGGCTCACAGAATTCTCAGTAGAAAAAACTAAATGCAAACACTTGGAAAAATTATACAGAAGTGGTGCATAGTCTTCAACTGCATTACATTTTATATCTTGTACAAGAATTGTGTGTGCCAAGTTGTCTTTATACAAAGAAACTTAAAATATCGTGTATTTCACTCTCTCACTACAGCGAAACCCGTCTTAGTATGACACAGCTGTTTACAGGACTTTATACAGATTTCATTGGTGTGAAAAGGACACTTTTATATAAACACTTTTATATAAGGACACAGTCAAATCTGTCTTTGAAAATTGTTTTGAATTTAATCTGTATCTCCGGACACTTGTCCAAAAAGAATGTAGTCAGCAATTGCTATTTGAAATTTTATAAAGATTTCATCTTTGTGTCAAGGACACTTGACCATAAAGGACACAGTGATGGAGCCATTTTTTAAAACTTCCATCAGATTTCATCTGTGTGTCAAGGACATTTGTCTATAAAGGACACAGTCATGAACCACCCTTATATAAAGGACAGCTTTTGATAGAGAACACCATGATAAATCCCTTTGTTTCACTTTATACACACATACACTGTATTTCATCTTTGTGTCAAGGACACTTGTCCATAAAGAGAGCACAGTCAGGAATCTTTTTTTTTCTCACGTCAATGTAATGGATGGATACAGTGATGAACCGTTTAAAACAAAATTTTGTGCAAATTTCACCCAGATGTATTTCATGTGCACTGGACAGAGTACTTAATAGGGAGTATATAAATAAATAAATAAATAAATAAATCAATCAATCAATCAATCAATCAATCAATCAATCAATCAATCAATAAATAAACACACACATAAATAATGATGCTTTGGTATCAATGAAAATGTTCATGTGTTTTTAAGACCATAATTCCAAAAAGGCAAACCCTTCTGGATAATTAACCAATTAATGTTATGACTTCTAATGATGTCAAGTTACATTCAGTGAGTTTAAAAATATCATTCTGCATAACATATTCTATAGTACATCAGTATGAGAATTCTGTATTTTATGAATGAGTGATTTTACCATCAAAGCTATTTTGCAATCTTCCAAAAGTTTCTCTTGTAAATTCATATGTAAAGACATCTGATACACAGAAATTGCAACCAGTATATATTTATATATATATATATATATATATATATATATATATATATATATATACATCCTTTGAAAACTTTGACCAAATTTTTATAACTAAACAAAGTGTCAACCACTTTATCTGATAGTGGAGAGGCCTTTTGATTTTTTTTAAACCACAAATTACCTACCTTCATTTTGTTGAAAGAAAATAATGTGCATGCCTTTCTAGGCAAACACCCCATGCGTTTTGGTGAAAAGATTTTGTCTTTCATAAAGGACACTACAAATATTGTGACTCAAATTAAAATCAATGCCTTCATGCAAATATAAAATGATCAGCACCTACAGACAATTAAATTGAATAAAATAACAACATAATATATATTTTCTTTCATGCATGCAATCTTACAGAGTGTGGTACATAAAGCTGTTACTCAGATATAGTCATTATCAATGTCAAATAAATGTTGGCATTTACAAGATTACACAATCGGATCAAAAGATTTTATGTGTATGAAGTTTAATTTCATGTGATTACAGAATGGTCAGATATTGCTGGCATATTTGCTGTTAATTCAGTTCTTGGATGACCAACATGGATCTAAAGCAGAGGTTCTAAAAACTGTGGTGCGCAGACCACTGGTGGTCCACTAGCTCCGTTTAGGTGGTGGTTCACAGAGAGGTTTACAATAGCTAGCTAATGGTGACAATCAACATTAGGGTAGATCAATAAGTGGTCTGCTGAGATCCTCAGAAAATCATTAAGTGGTCTCCCGAGACCCTCAGAAAAGTTCAAGTGGTCTATGGGGAAAAAAAGTTGGGGAACCACTGATTTAGAGTTTATTGCGTAGACAGAACTTTAAACAGCATAAACCCTGATTGGCTGTAAAATAATTTATGGCTAGATGACATAATGCCAGATCGGAATCTGCACAGTCTGAGTGCACTTTACAAGTAACATCCTTGCAGTACTTTAAGGCTGTGCCATGTAACAGCTTTTAATATTTTGTATTGTTTTGGTGGCTCTCATTTGCTATTTTCTTTCCTCAAAATATCCAATTTGTTGTGCCTCTCTTTTACCCCCAATTTGGATACTCTTTCACCTACTAATTTAGTGACTTTAACATGCCTTGATTTTTACTTGGTTTTCAAACACTTCATGTTTGGGGATCATCCTCTCTGCTCAGCCTCTGGGATCAACCCAGGTCTAGAGTAGGGATTAGGCTGGGATCACCCTAGTTTAGACCTCGGGATAACCCTAAGTCAGTAGAATAGTAGAATAAGGGGTACAGTAAAGGTGCGATCAACCCATCTTAGGCAGCTTTTGGGAGCAGCCCAGCTCTAAAGTAGGGATTATATTGGGATCACTCAAGTACTGACCTTGGGATCACCCTATTAGAATCAATGGTGTAGTAGGCTGGGATCAACCTGCCTTAAGCAAATTCTGGGATCAGCCCAGCTGTAGGGTGGAGATTATACTGGAATCAGCTTAGTGTTGATCTTGGGATCAACCCAGGTCAATAGAATGAGAGCAGCCCAGCTCAACCTTAGGAATTATACTGAGATCAACCCAGTACAGACCTAGAGATCACACTGAGGTCAATAAAATATTACAATAAGTGATATAGGAAGGCTCAGGATCAACCCACCTTAGACAAATTTCTTTTTTCTTCATGTGAGTAACCCCCAGAGAGAAACCAAATTTATTTACGTTTTCATATATGTTGGTGGAATTTTTTCCTAAGTCTAGAGTAAACACTAGGGTACCTTTGTGTCATGATGTTTAGAAGTAGATAATATTGTTTACATGGTTATGATATTCTAATTCTATCTAAGAGAGAGAGAGAGACAGAGAGAGTAATGTATGTATGTAATCACAGAATATACCAAGCTGAACATCCTTTTGGTCTTAAATTGTGTATAAACCCAGATTTGCTATAAAATATTTGTTGATAGATCATGCAATGCCAAACTGGATGTACAAAGTGTGTAACTGGTTGTACATTACAAATACCGTAAATTTATCTGAACTGGAGTCTAGGATTTCAGCTCTATGGCTGGTACTATAACACATAGCTGCGATCGTCCATGACAATGTTGGGGGTGGAGGGTGATTGAAACTCAGAAAGCGTGTTTTGAGGTCCTGAGGTGGCGGGGAGCTTGCTTGACTCAATAAATTAACATGGTGCATTTGAGAAAAAAAGTTATCATAACTCATACAAGTCTATGAAAAAATGTCTGGAAATTCAGTTTTGAATAAAAGAAAATAAAATATTTGTTTCTTTAATAGACTTTAAAACAAAAAGTAGATGAAAGACTTAGCATCATCAAATATAATCTGTGCACACATGTGCCCACATTCACAATATTACAGCCACATAGACAGCAGAAAAAACCTGCCAAAACATGGCACCAAGTTTCTGAATTTAAAATCCATTGGATGATGGTATACTGTCTTAACTAGATGTAGTCTTTGCTGTTGTCATTTGTGTTCATCTTTGTACTTATTAGAGATCAACCATATAAAGGGGTGGAGGGCTAGAAATTTGTTATAGAATATTTCTTACCCTCAGTTACCTTGAAAAAAAATATATTCTTGCTCTGATTTACAGAAAAAAAGAACCTGTTATATCGATTATATTAGTTAAAAAATAAATTATATTCAAGTAAAAGCAAGATAAATATCCAAGCTGGAAAGAAAGTCCGAGTCTCCCCCACCAATTAAATTGTCAGCCTTGTAGAGACTGAATGGTAGTCTTTTTGAATATTTCTCAGCATAGAAAATGATCTTTTTGCATCAGCATTGTTGTGAAGTGGTGTCAAACATGCAGCGGACATCCTAGTTAGATAATCAGATCTTGGTTTTCCTGGATGTGGGCAAAAATTGACAATTTCTGACCAGTTACTTTCGGGATTCAGAGCTCTGCATTCAGTGCTAGTTGGTGTTGCTATGTTGATGGATGTTGTACACTCCAGAATGACTAATGTTGATATGGTATTTGTAATATGTGAAGAACATAAAATTCTCTTCTTTGCTGCTGTGATTCACAAAGTCAGTCTCCATCAACCAGGAGTTCTCAAATCTAGTTTTACTGGTGGCTCATTCCTTTCTCTGAATCAAAGCTGCATTTTGATATTTTGCCTTCAGAAATGAATCACACTTGTATACTATTCTGACTCAAAAAATAGTCATGTTTTTGCATTTTATATATGGAATAAAATCTGTATTCAAAGAAATGTTGATACTGATCATGATCTTGCTAATATTCTTTAATAAAGATGACCGAAACATTCTTATTCAAGAAATTGATGTATAAAAACTTTTTTTCTTCAACATGAATATCTTGAGGTACCTAACTTTTAATAAATTGAATTATTCCACTTGTATGATTTACCTATGCATAGCATAATGGGTTCCCCAACAGCAGTGCTCCAAGGTAATTTTGCATGAAATCTCCCAATTTTCAGCCAGTCAAGTAACCTGTGAAATGGTGGTTGTTTATTTCAGACTGCCTTGCCTTTTAATTGCTTCTATGACAATCAACTGTATAAACTGCCTGGAGGATATTGTAGTCATGAGTACAAAGCAGGACTGTTTACATTTTATAAAGGTGACCAGTCATGAGCATATAACTTAATGGTAAAGAAAGGTCTCAATCTCTCCTCTGTTATTTGTTATATTTGTTATATTTTATTTCTTACTAAAATTACTGAAAACCATTTTTCTAGACACAACTGTGTCAGAGAGTTTTGGGAGTCAAAAATCATGTGTTATTTAAACATAATAGTGTCAGAGGGTTTGAGAGTCAAAAATTTTTGAAACGTTATAGTGTCAGGGAGTTTTTGGGTAAAAAATAATGTTTTCTGTAAAGATGACTCTAGCGGTTTGGGAATCAAACTTTGAGCTTTTGAAACATAACTGTGTCAGGTGGTTTGGGAGTCAAATGTCATGTTTAGAAAACTGTATCAATGTAAAGGAGGACATAATATGGGAAACAAGAGCCTGTCAGATAATGTCACTTTTCTATGTTGCAGAATAAGTTTTTCATGTATGAGACATAACTTTCGTCACCGTGTAGTTCATTTTCTTTTCTTTATGAACTTAGATGGTTTAGTGAATTCCTGAAGATTTCAAATTTTGTATTTGTATGAATCCAGTATAACAAGAGAATATCTGCAAACTTTCAACAGATACAGCATTTCTTCTTGACAAAACTACATGGAACTTGTACAAGTGTACAGTGGTTATAAGCAAGATTGCCTTATGGCTGGTACCTTACAATGAAAGCCATGTAATAATGAGTATGCAAAAGCCGCATAATAATACACTGCATTTATTTGAAATTGGGTTATAATGGATTATAAATATACAAAACCACATAACAATATGTGTTTTATATGAAATCAGGTTATAATGGGTTATAAATACACAAAACCACATAACAGTATGTGTTTTATATGAAATCAGGTTATAATGGGTTGTAAATACACAAAACTACATAATGTTAGCAAGTATTTTATATGAAATCAGTTTATAACCAGTTCTAAAAACACAAAATCACATATGGATAGGGTGTTTTTTTAGTTAAATCAGGTAAAATGGGTTTTAAATATACAAAACCACATAACAATGTGTCTTATGTGAAAACAGGTTATAATAGGTTATAGATACACGAAACAACATTATCATGGGTGAAATCAGGTTACAGTGGGTCTTAAATGCAAAGAGAAATGCATGATAGGGTGTGTTTATGTGAAATCAGGCTAAAATGGGTTATAGATACACAAAACATTATAATTAGCATGTCTTATGTAAAATCAGATAATAACTGGTTTCAATACACAAAACCACATAATGTTTGGATGTTTTACGTTATAATGGATTATAGTAAGTCATGAAATATGACTAATTTAAATCAGTTAAATGGTAATTTCAAAAACAAACTTTACCCTGTATAATGTACTCCACTTCATATCAAGGGCTGTTGTATACCAAGACACCTTACAGTGAGGGACCACAAGGACTATTTTATACCAAGGTACTTTATAATGAGGGACCATTTACACCAATGCACACTATAGTAAGGGACAGTCAGGAACTATTTTTTCTAATGTATCTTATAGTGAGGGACATAAATTATTTTACTCCTATGTACTTAATAGTGAGGGACAGCAATGAACTATTATATTCCACTGTACTGTATAGTGAGGGACAAATATGAACCATTTACTCCAAAACTGCTTATAGTGAGGGACAGTCAGGAACTATTTTATTCCAGTGTACCTAATGGTGAGGGACAGTCAGGAACTATCTTATTCCAATGTACTATATAGAGATAGACCACCATGAACTATTTTATTCCAATGTTGCCTATAGTGAGGGACAGTCAGGAACTATTTTATTCCAGTGTACCTTATAGTGAGGGACTACCATGAGCTATTTTATTCCAAGATTGCTTATAGTGAGGGACAGGCAGGAACTATTTTATTTCAATGTACCTTATAGTGAAGGACCACCATGAACTGTTTTATTCCAATGTACCTTATAGCGAGGGACAGTCAGGAACTATTTAATTCCAATGTACCTTATAGCGAGGGACAGTCAGGAACTATTTTATTCCAGTGTACCTTATAGTGAAGGACCATCAATTTAATTGTATGATGGGGAGAAAAGAAAGACAATCCAAAGTAATTTGAATCACTTTATTGGTTCCTTTATTTTTGTCTGTTTATTTAATACTTGAAAGTCAAGACAAAAATAAAATATCTGCTTAAATACTTACAGCAAGAAAATATCATACACTTATTTAAAATAAAAAGACTCAGCAAGTTTTGTTTAAAAAAAAGACTCTTGTGATTTCATGACAGGTTAAAATGGTTTCAAATCAAGATCATAATGGTTTCAAATCAAGATCATAAGTCTAACACATGTGACAGCACGGTAAGAAGAAGAATAACATGAGTTCACTTACTTTTTTTTAGGCATTAGTCTTGATGTATTGAGAAAATTACATTTTTATCAGCTGTAAAATTTGTATTTTTTTTTCCACAAATGATTATTATTCATTGGATTTTTAAAATGTAATTTGTAGCAACTGAACAATCTTTAAACATAATAGTGTATTTACAATATACTGATAAATAAAAAAAAAATAAAGCTTTGGTTACCACATATTGTGTCCAATCGCAAACAGTATAGACCCTGATCTGCCATTACAGATCAGGGTTTATGTTTATTCAACTGAGTATGCCTAATAAACAACAAATATACATGTCCGTATGAAGAAATGTTTGTACTCTTGGCCTACTTCACTCTGTAATACAATGGAGTATTTCTTTAGCAGTTGCAGTGGAGGGTCTGAGCATGGGGGATTATGTAATTCAGGTTTTAATTCTCATCATGAATATTATAAACATACAAGCATTTCTGATTTTACTATAAAGTATCTGTTAGATTTCTATTAATGTAAAAAAGATAATGTAATTAAATATATTGAGGAAAATAGCAACAAATTATGTACATGAATGCATTTAACAAAGTTTTTATCTTCAGGAAAAAGCACATTTTGTTTGTAGAGCGTATGATTGATTGGCCCTTAAAATGGGTCACTAGTTTACTGGCCTATATAAAACAATGTCCAATTAAATAACAACAAAATATTTCAAATGGCATCAAAACCTATCAAAACTTACTGATGTTCCTTTGAATCCCATAGGCAACACCACCAGAAAACTCAGTTCAACAGATCTCTTATCTTGCCCTTTAGTACATCCATATTTCAGTTATGTTTTCATTAAGACAGAAAATTATGCTGCTACAATGACATCCTCAAGTGATAATTATATCTTTTTGTATAAACATAAGTGACAGATATAGACAGAGTGTTCCAGGGATACATTATATTTGTACAAACATAAGTGACAGATATAGACAGAGTGTTCCAGGGTTACATTATATTTGTATAAACATAAGTGACAGATATAGACAGAGTGTTCCAGGGATACATTATATTTGTATAAACATAAGTGACAGATATAGACACAGTGTCCCAGGGATACATTATATTTGTATAAACATAAGTGACAGATATAGACAGAGTGTTCCAGGGTTACATTATATTTGTATAAACATAAGTGACAGACATAAACAAGGTGTTCTAGTGACACAATATGTTTGTATAAATATAACTGACAGATATAGACAAAGTGTTTCAGTACAAGGCATAAGCTTATATCTTTATTTTATTTCAAGACAAGGTCTTAAAAAGAACTTAATAGTGTTTCTCTCTGCAAAATAGTACTGTTTAAACTTCATACATGCAATATATAATTTGATATACAAATAAATGTACAAATATTTAATAGAAAAATATTTTCTCATTCTGGGATATCCCTCTGTAAATAGAACCTTTTTATATTTTATATCTAATATTTCCTTGCACAATAAAAATGGGAATTCAGTGGCATTATCAGCAGCAGCAGATAGTGACAATGGTAATATCGATGATGATGACAATTATTATTATTATTGTTGTTGATTTTCATGTTTGGGGTGGGGGTTGGTATTCTTATTTGATGAAAGTAAAGTTTACTCATTCAAATTCAAATTACAAAAAATTTCATCAAATTACAAGAGATTAATAAGTGAGCTTATCAAAGAGGTCAAAGGTTGCACTTCCGAATCATTCATAAAGGATATGTATTGTAAAAGAGGTCAAAGGTTGCACTTTCAAATCATTCATAAAGGATATGTATCCTAAAAGAGGTCAAAGGTTGCAGTTCCAAATCATTCATAAAGGATATGTATCCTAATGAAGTTTTCACTGTTAAGCCAAGATTTAAAGAGACTATATTTGCATAACCATTACAGTATTTAAAATGTTAAAAAAATGTGTGTGTGAGATTTTAATGTAAAATAATAATAAAAGTATAAATCAAGAAATAAATAAAGTTTGTGAAACAAATTTTTGAAGAATTAGCTATTGAAAAGTTGGTATGATGAAATAATTTTGTCAGAGTAAACCGTTTTCAAATGAAATATTTGATATCATGAAATAATTATTAAAGGCAGTTTTTAAAGCAAGGGTAAGAGGAGTGATAAGAAAACTTCAATTTGCATATTGTTCCAAATGTTTGTTTTTATTATTTTTTATTTATTTTGAAATCCTTTCCTATAAATAATAGCACATTCTCAAATTTCGAAAAAATAATCTTCATGAAAAGTTATTCTTAAGGTAATGATAAGATATTAATGAGCTCTCGAATACATAATACATGTATCTTGTTTTAATTCTGATTTGACCTTGTACTGATTCTGACTAGACATTGCACTGATTCTGATCAGGCCTTACACTGATTCTGATTAGAACTTGTACTGATTCTGACTAGACACTGCACTGATTCTGATCAGGCTTTACACTGATTCTGATTAGGCCTTAAACTGAGCTTTCATTGATTCTCCGCCTAATACTGATTATGATTAATCTTGCACTGATTCTGATCATGCCTTACACTGATTCTGAACAGGCCTTGCACTGATTTTGATTAGGGCTTACACTGATTCTGATTAGACCTTGCACTGATTCTGATCAGGCCTTACACTGATTCTGATCAGGCCTTGCACTGATTTTGATTAGGGCTTACACTGATTCTGATTAGACCTTGCACTGATTCTGATTTGGCCTTAAACTGAGCTTTCATTGATTCTTTGCCTAATACTGATTCTGATTAACCTTGCATTGATTCTGATTAGACCTTGCACTGATGATGGTTAGACCTTACTCTGATGATTAGACCTTACACTGATGATGATTAGGCCATACACTGACCATTCATTGATTCTTTGCCTTATACTGATTCTGATTTGACCATGCACTAATTTTGATTAAAGAGTATGTCAACATGGTCATGTAGGCACATTTACTCATCTTAAATTAAATATGAATTGTTGTTGTAAAATTTAATGCAACTAAAGTTTAACCAAGGTCTGTTCAGTGCTAATTGGTGAATGCTTTGTACCTTAAATGCCATAAAAATAACTTCCAGACAAAAATTATGAATCACTATGGACTTTTGCAACAGTGGCCACATACTAAACTAGGTCAAGAAAAGAGAATGTCAACTCGAATCATGACATATAACACAGTAGTATGAATTTGTTTCAATTTGTTCAGCTTTCATCGTGACACCTTAGCATGACAGTCAGGTTTGTACTGGATCAAACCTTTAGGCCAACTTTGTTCACATACTTCGATTTTCTTGGAGCATGTATGTAACTGCCTTCCAAGGAATATGGATGTAGGAGAATCTAATAAAGTGAATAGTTGCTATTTAAATGTGTGTGTAATCAGATCCTAAAAATTACACCAGTTACTGAAATATTTGGTACCGAATGCCTACTTGACTCGTAGGATTTGTACTTTGGACTCTGCACTGACTTAAAATTCTTTGTAAATATTGTTGTATCAGAAAAATTCAAATGGATTGTAATTTTAAAAAAAAAGGAATTAAAATTTTTAAAAAATATTGATGGCATCAAAAATCAACTTTATTCAGGATATTAATGATAAAATACTGACTTTTAATTACAGACAAAATCATAAAAATAAAAGCAGTATTTGGTATTTCAAAATTACATTAGGATAGGATTAGATTTACTATACATTATATGGACTCACTTTTATTGTATGATATGCTAATCAAATGATAATCGACTGATGAAGGCCATTGTTACAGATGATCGTACTGGTACCAGTTCAAATAACTACAGACTTTCAATAGGATATGTTAAGGGGAGGTAATAGTTGCAATTATTTGATACTTTATAATGGGATATATTCACAAGGAGGGTTCAATATAGTTGTGATTAATCAGCCTTCTACAAAATAAAACAACAAAAATTTCCTAAAAGGCTAAAGGCTAAATATAACTTTTATCTTGTGGAATCATGCTCATGGCCCAGATATCCAGAACATCAAGAGTTCATGTATACAAAATGTTGGCCCTATTAAAATACTGAGTTACACCTTTACAAAAAAATTCAAAATTCTTCATTTTGATTTTATTGGATTAAAATCATCACAGTTATATCTTGCCATATAAATTGACAGAATCTTCATTTTCATGTTATGTGTAATAAATTTTTTAAATCATTTGTTTGCATGTGCGATTTACATGTTTACAAAATTTGATCCAGAATATAAGATTCGCATAAAATAAGATCACATGAAAATTGTTCATAAAATATTTGTTAATCAAATCTGATGTCCCTCTAATATACAACAGACTCATCAATTTTGAAAATCCATTTTAGAAAAATGGGGTAAAATTTATTAATTCAAAATTTTAGCTCATCTTTGTAAAACAAAAGGTACAAAAACATTTGTAATACATGAAGATTGAATTAAAAGGTATCAAAAGTCTGCAACTTGTTAATTCATACATTACCTAAATTGGAATTTATCTTAACTATTGATAATAACAGTAGCAGGTTTAAAAAGACCACATATATTTTTCCCCAACAAAATATCATGAACCCACCAATAATCCACACAAGGCAAATACAAACAGTAGTTTAACCCCCTCCCCTCTTGACATCTCCTAAATCTTTACCAATTCACACAAGACAAATACCAACAGTACTTTAACCCCTCCCCTCTCAAAATCTCCTTAATCTCTGCCAATTCACACAAGACAAATACCAACAGTACTTTAACCCCTCCCCTCTCAAAATCTCCTTAATCTCTGCCAATTCACACAAGACAAATACCAACAGTACTTTAGCCCTCTCCCCTCTTGATATACCCAGAATGTCTGCCAGTTCACACACATACACACAAAATACCAACAGTATTTTCAACACCCCCCCAAAAAAATCGATTAACAACTGATTAAGCAATCAAAACATGTCTTCTGTTTATCTTGATTTGATGATGCTAATGAAACTGTTTAAATATAGTAACATTTATATATATGTATATACATGAGAACATACTCCTTTCCTTTGCACTTTCGCCCATTTCATTCTTCTAGACTTTATATATACACATTTTCTTTAAGCCGTACAAATTGGACCGTTCTTGTGTACAATAAAACATATGTGGAAATCCTTTTCCTTTGCACTGTCATCCATTTCATGCTTCTAGACTTTCTACACACACATTTTTTTAGCCTTAAAAATTGGACTGTGCTTGTGTACAATAAAACAGATATGTGGAAATCTGTCTTAGTGGATACACAAATGCATTTATAACATATATCGACATTCTTCATTTATAAATTCATATAAGATTTGAACTCATGACCAAAAGGTATGGGTTTGAATCCTACATTAAGATAAGCCAGAGTCAGCTGCCACAGTGTGTCCTATGGAAAGGCACTTTGCAACAGTTGCCTTGGGCAAGGCACTTTGCAACAGTTGCCTCAGAACTGAATAACTTACTTGTAAGACCATCTAGTTAAACAAGCCAGATCAAATACTG
Organism: Megalonaias nervosa; assembly: GCA_016617855.1. NCBI lineage: Eukaryota > Metazoa > Mollusca > Bivalvia > Unionida > Unionidae > Megalonaias > Megalonaias nervosa. The sequence goes on from JAECUM010006595.1 coordinate 45,133, forward strand.
AGCCTATATATAAAGTACACCTGCCACAAAGGACATTTTTGATTCTTGAGTGTTCTCTTGAGACAAATTTCGTGATTTTATTTTATTTTATTTTCTGATTTATTATCTGATTTTATTGTTAAAGAAAACATCATTCTGCATTTGTTTAGCTGCTGTTTGACACTACACTATGAAACCCAAAGGGTCATGCATTGGGTACTTTTACATTCAAGAATTCTCTTTAAATACAGTAAATCATACTATGTTAGCATAATGAAATATCATTTTCTTCATAATTTCAAACATCAGTGCAACGAATATACACGCATGCATGTCCATCCACACACAGGATCATTGTCAATGTTACAGTTTTTATTTTACTTATTTCAAGTTTTACTTATTTAAGAAAGTATGGTCCAATTGTACGCTTCCCCACCCACCCCCCCACCACCAGCAGCTTCTAAATAAAAAATGCTGCACATAAACAGCTTAAAATAAACTAACAATGGCTTATTTATTGCAAGGCAACTAACACAATATGAATCTGTACAAAATGTCATTTAATAATTGGTGACAAAAATATGTGCAAATCTTTCAGATTGTAAAGAAATGTTTTGTACACTTGACATCAATTTCCATATGACTTTTTTTTATACTGAAAATGATCCATGTAGTCTTATAAACTCCCAAAGCAAAAAATTTGCATACTGAATTGTTTTTTGTAGAATTCATAAAAAATATTTATATTAATGCTAAAAAAGTAATAATAATACAGAGTAAATGTTTAGTTATGGAGAAAAATCTTGGAGCACCGCTGGATTGGTTATTCTGACGGCCTGTCCAATAGTCTGAAGAACGGGATGGATGGTCAAGAGCGCTGAGGTAATTAAAACTGCGGTAAACAATACGCCCATTTAGAGGTTGAACAGGGCGATAATTGTTCACAAGAATTTCTTGAATTTCTGCCGATTCCTTGTCCAAATTAACAGATATATCAGCAGCAACCTTGTGTCCACCTGTGTTATGAGTCTCATCACCATCGTCAGCAGGCTCTGGCATGGAGTTATTATGCCCATTATGGTGGCTGCCATGATGGTTGTGTCCACCATCGGAAGTATCAGTTATTTTCTGATTAAACTCATCTTCCAGAGTGAATGAGCTGGACATTTTGCCCAGCGTTGCTTTTATTTCCATTCCATGTTCATCACTGGACATATCTTTACTGGAATTAAGCAAGAGTTCAGTTTCAAACTTGGCTTTCTCGACAGGGTTATCCAGAATTCCAAGCTCTGCAAAAACAGCTTCCTCCCCCTCCTCTTTGAGGGATCGCTTCTTATGTTTGCCATGCTGCTTCTTTGGCTGCAAGACCTTTCTGAAATGATGTAGCTGGAAAAGAGACAGAATTATATACAAGTTTATGAGCTATAATTCTCCTCAGGTGTTATTTAAAAATAGTATCATCATATAGGAGTACACTAATAATTGTTTAACTCTCAAAGAACAAATTTTGATCTATCACTGTTTAAACACATTTTCAAACATGTCTACATAAATCTGGTGCAAAAAAATGGTGGAAAATGATGGTTTGTGTGGCTCTACATGACAATGTCATGATATTACACATGGCAGTTTGTGTGGCTCTACAATTGACAAAGTCATGATATTACAAATGACAGTTTGTATGGATCTACATGACAGTATCATGATATTACATGTTTGTGTTGCTCTACAATTGACAATGTCATGATATTACAAATGACAGTTTGTATGGATCTACATGACAGTATCATGATATTACATGTTTGTGTTGCTCTACAATTGACAATGTCATGATATTACAAGTAGCAGTTTGTGGGGCTCTACATGACAATATCATCCTACTGAGTGACCTTTATTAACTGGTTCCACTGTTCTAGTGTTTGTTATCTTGAGTGTCCTTGATAGGCAGGTTCCATTATACACATTATTTGTGATTCCTTGATTGTCCTTTATAGACTGGTTCCACTATAGCAATGTATGTGATCCCCAATTGTCCCATGTAGACTAATTACACTGTACAAATCATTTGTCACCCACTTAGTGCCCTTTATAGAATGGCTCTATTGTACTAAGGCTTTTGTGTTCTCTTGATTGACCTTTATAGGCAAGTTCCACTGTACTTATGTTTGAGATCCCTTAAGTGACATTTATAGACTGGTTCTAGCATACCAATGTTTGTGATAACTTGATTGCCCTTTATAGGCTGGTTTAGCTGGACTGGTTCCATTGTAACAATCATTTGCCCCATCAGCAATGCTTGTTTCTATAGAAGAGTCTTCAACTAACCAAGCAAAAACATACATACATACATGTTAGTGGGACAATTCCTCAGAGCTTGCCACATATATCCACAGGTTAGGAATACTGATGATTTTGCTAATGATACTGTTCCTCAGAAACCTTTTTCTTGTTTGAGTTAGTATTAATGACTTACGAAGATGAAAATTCTTTCATTGACTAAACAATAAATTAAACAATATGCACACAAACTATGTAGGTCACAGTAATTAAATAACATACACAGAGACAATGTAGGGCACAGGCCTGATAATCAGTTTTTAAAGTCATGCACTATGATGAAAAAGAAGTAGATAGAACCATGTCAATGGACCAGTTCTGGCCTGCAAACTTTAAGTTTTATAAGAATATAATCAAGAGATGCAAAGGATTAATTACAGTTTTGTAATCTTTTATAGGATTAATTATGGTTTCATAATCTTCTAAAAGATAATGAAAATTGCTGATATTTTTGAGTGACAAAAATTGGACTAACCTGTCTATGCGAGATAGTTTGCTGACGAGCAAAAACTGTCCAGATCACACTTTCAAAACAAGCCGGTGTTGTCAGGGAACCATTGTACCGATAGAACATGTGTCCATCTGCTGGAAAATAGCGCTGTATACCTATTGCAGGAATCTCCACACGTTTTTTGAGATCTAGTGTCAAAAAGAATAAATAAATTTAAGATTTGAGGATTCTGGTTTTATTTTAATAGTCACCTAATACTCTCTACATTCTTTTAATAATCACCTAATACTCTCTACATTTTAGTCAGCCAGTAATTGAAAAAAAAAGAGAATATTATTTAAATTTCTGAAGACATTTTTGGATTCAAAATTAAAGTTGTACATTATATATTTATTGGCCTGTTTAAGTGGGGGTGATATGCAGAATTGTTCACCCAAGGCAAGCCATATTCTATATGGCGAAGCCTGAGTGGATCATGACTTGCTGTTCATATCTTGCCCAAACAAGGGCAATAAATTATTTATTAAACTAAATCAATTTAAGAGAGGAAGGATGAACATGTGAGGGAGACATGTTATGTTTCCCGACATATGACATTCTGTGTGCCAATAATTGACACTGTTACTTTTATCAGGAATAATACAAGTGACTGAGGACCTGCAGTGTTGTGTCTATAGCAATAATATAAGTAATTGAGGCTCCTGCAGTACTGTGTCTATAGCAGTAATACAAGTGATTGAGCCACCTGCATTATTGTGTCTATAGCAGTAATACAAGTGATTGAGCCACCTGCATTATTGTGTCTATAGCAGTAATACAAGTGATTGAGCCACCTGCATTATTGTGTATTTAGGGATAATAGAAGTGATTGAGGCACCTGCAGTATTATGTCCACTTACTGGTATACATTTTCTTGTTACTTTTTTGGAAAACAATCTTGTGTCCACTTACTGGCCACACTTTCTTGTGACTCTGCTAAAAGGTAATCTTTGTGTCCACTTCCCAGGGCACACTTTCTTGTTTCTCTACTGAAAGGCAGTTTTTGTGTTTACTTACCAGGATTCTTAACCCTGTGCAAGACTCTGATCAGAGGTTCCAAAACAGGATTGTCTTCATGTGCAACCTGTCAAGTATAAAAAATTTCAATCAGAAATATTCTTTCTTTGAATATAATGAAAATAATATGAACCTGAAATATTCTCACAGAACATGAATAGTATTCTCCGTTGCCTTGGAAACTGGCCTAATGCAAGCACTTAAGTTGAACAAATAAGGGTAACATCTTTGCCCTACTAATGTCATGGTAGACATACAAAGAAACAAATAATTAACCAATCTTATAAATGCTAACGAAAAAGAACCCTAGGTATCAGTACTGTAAATTGTTTAGACTAGACTGCCAGGACTCTAATGCATAGTTAGACTTTAAGTTTATCTGTGATATCGAGGTTTGTTTGCTGCAGTCATTAATTCCTCAAACCGGACTGCCATCATTCTGGTGCATAGTTAGACTTAAGAACATCAATGATATAGAGGTTTATTTGCTGCTGTCATTAACTGCTCAAACTATACTGCCATGGTTCTGGTGCAGAGTTAGACTTTCTTATGTATACTTATATTGTGTATTTAACTTTTGTCAATGATTTTAATTGTAATGATCATTTGTAAACAACATGTTAGAAAGCAAAGTTTAGTTTATGATTGTTGATTACATTTTAAAGTGATGATTTTGTCAGCAACATGTTTATTTGGATTTGAGTTCAGGACATTAATTTTTTTCTTGGAAAAAACATAGTCTACCTGATGTTTGTCAGGTTGATTAAATAAAATTTAAGTAAACAGACCTAATATTGTTTACAGCTTGGTGTAATTTTCTATTAGGATGATGAGGGGTTTTTTCTTCAGAAAAGGTTATTTTGAGATATGTCAAGTGTGATATATATATATATATATATATGTACATACAGTGGTCCCCCTCTTGAACACCCCCCTCCCGATCAGCGGTCACCTGCTCCTTACCGCCAGAATCCGTCGGCACCAACGAGTTTGTGTTCAAAGTACCCATCATGAAAGGCCACCACGCTAACGCGACCAGCGGCCAGAATATTAGTGCAAAAATATAAAATTTACCCCTCACAAACGGCCACATTATATTTTGTAATATGTATGCAGAACCAGTATTTTATTAATAATGAGTGTTAAGTAATCCGATTTCTGTTTCCCGATGCCAGGTTTTAGTTACTTAAAGAAGTGTTGACTAAAGTACATGTACCACTAAGGTTAATATTTACGCCTCACGAGAAGCCACATTTATTCCATAAAGCCGAGAAAGACTCAAATTTTAATCCATACAAAAAGGTAAGTACACGTAATCCGATTAGCCTTACTGCTGTGTTATCACGAGATGTCCGGTTTAGTCACTCTGATAATTGTTAAGATTACAATTATTGAACAGTAGTAACAGCTGAGAAGTGGCGATATTGATGTACAATACACAAGTCAGTGGGAAAATGGTTTGATAGCCTGCCTTTATGGCTTCCCTTAGTAAGATGTTGAGCTTGTTCACTTTCATAATTAGTGGCTATTATTACTGACAATAACTGTCAAGTTTACAAATCCTAATGGCCGCAAGGTGCTATTATTCAGGTCAAATCTGCGTACATATCGAAGCCATTTTGGCTTCTCTCACTTAGTGTAAAGAAATGTAAACACAATAAGGTACCAGACTGCGACTAATGAAACATGTGACAAGATCACTACCTTTAAAAACACATGGCATTCTTTTTAAATGCAGAAAAATTGTTTTATCAGTCTTGTAGTTGGCAACATTGATGATTACAACCGGACATAACAGCAGGGTCAGCATAGGCTAAAAATAGATATTGTGCAGACACATAGAGAGAAATTAACCTTGAACAAAACAAGGTACCAGACAAAGACTGAAAAATCATGTGACAACACATTTATCGCTTCCTTTATGAAGAAGGCATTTCGTCCGCTCTACGAAAGTTTCGTCTGCATAATTAATTCGCATACAGTTAGCGACATTCAAATAGATCATTACCAAACTTTAACATGTCATCACGTAAACGGAGACGATTATTTTAGAAAAAAGTCGGTTATTCTATTGGACGACATTGGGTGAGGTGGGAAGGGGGGACTTGCCAAACAATTTTAGGTAGAAAAGACTCGAATAAAACAATTTTATGTTGAAAAGACTCGAATAAACAACATCATAACCAATAAGGAGGTTATTCAGCAGCAGTGGGAAAATGGAGCAAATGGAAAGAGAATTATGTATGTACCAAGATTTAAATGACGTTTTTGAATGGTTTTGCAATGTGCATGACAACAACACCCGCTCACATATCATGCTTACGCCAAGAATAAGAACTATTAATGCATATTCAGTTGAAGTCTATTATTATAACAAGAAGAACCTTTTAATAATTAATGTTACTTTTAAACGAAGATATTAAATGCTTTGAAGAATGTAGCTTTCTTACTACGTACATTACATATACTTTTCACAAAAAATTTAGTTCTCCTCTGGAAAGGTCACCCGTCTTATAAGGCCACTTTCCCGGTGCAGAAGGGGTGGCCGTATAAGAAGGGGACCACTGTATATATATATATATATATATATATAAAGAATACAAATCATATGGCGAATAACAGTCCTTTTAAGTGCGCTGGATCCAGCAAGGGATCATGTATGTCAGGGATTGATTAAGATAAATGCAATAAACTGACAACGAACAGTGCAAAACTAGTATCTAACTAGCCTGAGCGCTTTCAACACTTAATGAGTCGTTTTCAAAGGCATATACAAACCATAGACAAGACAAACAAATAAAACAGAAAAACTGTAGTGTTTGCATAACTTTACATGGCTGTTTCTACAGGAATTAAACCTCCAAATGTATTATGTTTCAACTAGTTTATATCAACTTGTTGCGGATACTGGAAATTATTTCTTTTTTATTTTATATATACTTACCCCCTTGAATGCCAGAGAAATCGGGTATGAATGTGTGGTCTTCACACAGTTTTACCTTGCGATATGTTATGGTGTTAACAACATTTTCACATAGTCTTATTGTGCCAATATGTTAGAGTGGTAATAACTGATTGGCATTATATAAAAAATTGTATTTACATGTAGCATACCTTGAACATTATGCCAAGAACAGCCAGTCCTTGTGGTTGTATAGCTGCCTCTCCGAGACTTTGATACAGCTCTGAGTTATAACTCACAATATGCATCTGAAATTTAATTTATTAAATCAGAATTAGAAAAAGGTACAAGTTATTATCATAAATTACCTGTCCCCTAAAAAGTGGAAATGCAGTATCATCAACTGATCTTTATAAGAACTGAATTTCACATTTTAAAGGATTCATTAAGTGTTGAACCTTTGAAAATGATTACACACTCTTTGCACGAACTCCAACATTCACTTTGCTTAGGCAGTTTCTGTAGTGCGTAATCCATTTTCAAGCTTAATATGAATTCTTAATTAAACAGGTTTAAGTTGTGGTGTAAGGTGAATGGCCTGATATCTAACACACACACACACAGAGACATATATATCATAAAGGGCTTAAACTATATTAGTGTTCTTGTGTAACTAAAAGACATTATGCCATTTAAATAGTCTTTTTTATTATTACTTAATCTTTAATATTATTACTTAGTCTTCAATAATTTTTCTTAGTCATTATTATTAATAATAAGTCTTTTTTTATTTTATTAGTAGTCTCTATTATTATTACTTAGTCTCTCATTATTACTTGGTCTCTATTATAATTATTTCTTAGCTTTGTTATTACTTACTCTTTATTAGTATCACTTATTCTATTATTACTTAGCCTTTATTATTATTAGTCTGTTATTATTACTTAGTCTCACCTTTAAAAGTTAACTTGTTGATGTGTAACAAGGGAAATAAATGATAAGAAATTGATGTACTCAATATGCCAAGAGTTGGCTCCCTTGGATGGTCAACCAAATGCTTCTTATTAAAAATTAAAAATGAAACCTACTGATTTATGGCTATAAATAGTGGTTGCAGAATTGGGGAGAAGAAAATAGGGTAGAAGTAGAGCATTGAAAATGCCTGTACTCCCAATCAGACCAAGATGTTAATCGCTACCAGATGTAATTGGTATATCCAATAAAGTTCTCTATCTTTCCTAACAATAGTGCTACTGGAGAGTGATCGGATTTAATAACTTCTGTTATCTGATATTTAACACAATCTATGTTGTGGTCAGATAAATTAAAATGCTTAGGCACCAGGGAATTTTTAAGATTACAGATATCCCTCAAGTTCGCTTCCACATCCAAACAGTCATCATCTTTCTAGAAGAAGAACATTCCCTGGTTATTGTGTGATAGTATGGTATACTGGTATTTAATTTTGTCCAATAATTATGTTTAAAAGTAAATAACAATACATGATACTGATTTTCATTTTTTCTTTCAACCCTAGGTCATACATTTGATAGACAGATTCAAGCACAATGGTTTATTTTTCATTCATGGATCCATCGTGGGACCATTTTATATTCAGACAATGGTTTATTTTTGGTTACCAGGTCCATAATTGGACACTGTCTCCATAATACATTTTATTTATAATTTATTTAACCTTAAAAATTGAATTTAAAGAATCACCAGTTTATCAACAAAACAAGAGTTCCACATAATACAGTGTCTCACATGGGCTTTATGCTGTTATGTACCCCTGTAGTACCCAGTGTTTCACCTGGACATTGTGCTGTGGTGTTCTGTCACATTGTATCTGTCTTGTAAAAAATAAAAACTTTCACACAGAATCTTAATGTCAATGACTGCTAGCACTGACACCACTGGAAAAGTATTACCTATGTCTTACCATGCTTAAATGCAGGCCAAACGGTATGCAAATACCGATGTACCTTTGTCTTACCATGTTGAAATGCAGGCCAGACAGTATGCAAATACCAATGTACCTTTGTCTTGCCATGTTTAAATGCAGGCCAGACAGTATGCAAATACCAATGTACCTTTGTCTTGCCATGTTTAAATGCAGGCCAGATAGTATGCAAATGCCGATGTACCTTTGTCTTACCATGTTTAAATGCAGGCCAGACAGTATGCATATACCGATGTACCTTGTCTTACCATTTTCAAATGCAGGCCAGACAGTATGCAAATGCCAATGTGCCTTTGTCTTACCATGTTTAAATGCAGGCCAGACAGTATGCATATACCAATGTACCTTTGTCTTACCATATTTAAATGCAGGCCAGACAGTATGCAAATGCTGATGTACCTTTGTCTTACCATTTTCAAATGCAGGCCAGACAGTATGTAAATACTTTTGTGTCAAAAGTGGTATATTACCTCTAATGGCACAGCATGTCCATTAATTTTGTGTTCAGAGCCATGATTATTGGCATGACCCCAGTGGAAGTGATACTGGACTGTGGTGTACATGTGTGGCAGGCCACCATTTGCCACATAGAATGAACCTTCGGTGTCCACCTGAACTGTAAATAAATTAAATGTTCATTAGTATGTATACATCTTTGTTTGTAATGATATATACTCCTACACAGACATGTCGGTCATGAAATATACTACCACACAGACATGCAGGTGATGAAATATACTCCTACACAGACATGCAAGTCATGAAATAAACTTGCAACAGACATGCAAGTCATGAATTATACTCCTATACAGACATACAAGTCATGACATATACTTACAACAGATATGCAATTCATGAATTATACTCTTATATAGACATGCAGGTCATAAAATATACTCCTATACAGACATGCAGGTGATGAAATATACTCCTACACAGAGATGCTGGTCGTGAAATATACTCCTATACAGACATGCAGATCATAAAATATACTCCTACACAAACATGCAGGTGATGAAATATACTCCTATACAGAGATGCAGGTCATAAAATATACTCCTATACAGACATGCAGATCATGAAATATACTCCTACACAGACATGCAGGTCATGAAATATACTCTTACACAGAGATGCAGGTCATGAAATATACTCCTACACAGAGATGCAGGTCATGAAATATACTCCTACACAGAGATGCAGGTCATGAAATATACTCCTACACAGAGATGCAGGTCATGAAATATACTCCTACACAGAGATGCAGGTCATGAAATACACTCCTATACAGACATGCAGGTCATGAAATACTTACAACAGACATGCAGATCATGAAATATACTTCTACACAGACATGCAGGTGATGAAATATACTCCTACGCAGAGATGCAGGTCATAAAATATACTCCTGTACAGACATGCAAGTCATGAAATATACTCCTACACAGAAATGCAGGTCATGAAATATACTTCTACACAGAGATGCAGGTCATGAAATATACTTCTAAACAGACATGCAGATCATGAAATATCCTCCTATACAGACATGCATGTCATGAAATATACTCCTATACAAAGATGCAGGTCATGAAATACCTACAACAGACATGCAAGTCATGAAATATACTTCTCCACAAACATGCAGTAAATAATAAGTACTCTTACACAGACATTAACTTTAACTTGTGATTTGATTACTCTTCTTTTTGTTGTGATTTGCAAGTTATTTTGCAATAATTTACATTACAACCTGATTTCAGAAACCACGCCTTCTGCCAACAAAACAGGTGACCTCATTAGAAATCACCATACAGTAAAACTTAATTATTTTATTAAGAATCATGTCATGAATGAGATTGACTGACATATGAAATGTAAGTCACAATGACCTACTTTAGCATAAACCTGTACTTTATTATTATTCAAAATACAAAAAATTACCTTATTATAGCTGTTGCATGATGGTGGTTAGTTGTTGAAACAACTTGTTTATGCATCCAAAACTACAAAAATGTCATCAATTTAACCTGAACAAGAAACTTTCATCAGTCATCCAGTAACACTACCTAGAAGTGCAATTCTTACATAGCATACTGGCAGATAAGGGTTAACACTGCCTGCTTGATTTGTGCATACATTGTATGGTGACAACTACTGGTAAGTGTCACATCACTTGGAGATACACTGTACAGTTACAACTACTGATAAGTGTCATGTCACTTGGACATACACTGTACAGTGGCAACTACTGAAAGTGTCACATCACTTGGATATACTTCATACACTGATAAGTACTGATAAGCTGTCACATCACTTTGGTATACATTGTACAGTGATAACTACAGATAAGCTGTTACATTTCAGCATACATTGTACAATGACAATTACTGATAAGTGTCACATCACTTGGGTATACACTGTACTACTGTACAGAGATAATGTTTGTGACATAACTAAGGTATACATTGCACACATAACTACTGATCAGCTGTCTATCACTTGGTATCAATTGTATATCAATAGACAGGATACAACTTATCATAGTTTGGAGACCCATCAGATTCACTCTGGTTTTTATATACCACACTTATTAAATGATATCCCCACCCACCCCCACATCATTTCTGCAAAACTGGCAGTTATGTCCTATTTCTTAAGGATATCTTTGTCTGATAATAAAGACTGGATTTTCTTGACTTTAATATACAAATCTGACAATTGTGCATATTCTCTACTGTAATGGAAACATTGTTTGTTGCATCATGAATCTTATCAGTATGTTGATCTGGTATAACGTGACTAAACCATCTTTTGAAGTGGAAATATGTTGATCTGGTATTACATGACATGTCATCCTCTGAAGTGGAAATATGTTTAACTGGTATTACACGACATACCATCTTTTGAGTAGTTCCTTTAATTTAAAAAAAAAACAACCTCTAGGCTTGTATTATAAAATAAAAGTTTTTGATACACTATTTTAATATTCAAATGAAATAGAGTAATTCCAGTGCATCTATGTGAATAAGTACATGCGCTGCTTGGATATTTAATGAGTTGTTTTCATTTAACAAAATTAAAGTCTTGACCTTGTGAGCTGGAAACTTAATTTGTCACATGTCTTTGTGTACAATTTATTAGTGGAAAACATGTCTCTGTTGTGCATAATTTACTAGAGGGACATTTGTCTCTATGGGAGGTTAGAGTGTCTGCTTCAGATGCAGGAGGTCATGGGTTTGATCCCTGGCTGAGTAATATCAAAGACTTGCAAAAATGATACTAAGAGCTGCCTCGCTTGGCGCTCAGCATTAAAAGGTTAGTGTTAGGACTGGTCGGCCTGGTGTCAGGATAATGTGACTGGGTGGGACATCATGCTACATGTCTGCAGCATGATGCCCCAGTGCTAGACGTCACTATAAACTGCCACACTGCAGACACCGTAATGATATGACTGAAAAATTGTTAAAGCTTCATTAAAAATCCAAATCACACACACACACACTTTGTCTCTATGGTGTATAATTCATTAGTGGGAAATTGCCTCCATTGTGTATAATTTATTAGTGGGAAATTAGTCTCACACCAATAGTTATACACAAGAGGTAGACTGTTGTATACAATAGTGGGAAAGTTGTCTCTGTTGTGTATAATTTATCTTTGTTGTATATAATTTACTAGTGGGAGACTAGTCTCTGTTGTGCATAATATACTAGTAGGAGACTTGTGTGTTGTGAATAATTTACCAGCAGAAGACTTGTGTGTTGCAAATAATTTACTAGTGGGAGACTTGTCTCTGTTATGACAAATTATTTAGTGAGAGACTTGTCTCTGATCTGTATAATTTTCTAGTGGGAAACTTGTCTGTTATGTCTAATTTACTAGTGAGAGACCAGATGTTGTAATGCTTTATGCAGTGACATTTTCTCAACAAACGGATCTCTTTGATATTAGCATTCCTCAAAAAAGTATTTACTATCAAAGTAAGAAAAACTTTGTAATACGGAGATACACCTATAACTATATTCTACACATTGTTTGAAAGTTCATTTTTCCGATATTCTATATACAGGTCAGATGAGAAGTGCACGACTCAGCTTTTGATCAGATTTCCCCGCTTGTTCTAGGGCAAGAATACTAGGGAGTACATTACTGTAACAGTATTCTGACATACTTACCTGCAAAATGTTGTCATCCTACACCTTGTTTGAATTACCTTGTCATCAAGTGAGTAACATCCTTTGATTTCTAAGCTTCAGGCACTTTTCAGGTGACACAGATTTCAGTAATTTTAGAGTCCTTGGTAGTTCAAGGTATATAAGCTTAATCAGATCAACACTTTGGCCCTGAATGACTTGCTCAGTTTTAGTGTTACGTTTATACAATAATCGTATTCAACCAAAGACTGGTGTATATTTAATGCTGCTCGTGTCGGATAACAAAAAAGATATGACATCTTGATGGAATCAAGATATACCAGTATATGAAATTAAATACATTCAGCTTTTTAAGAATTAAGCAAACAATAGATTCAGCAAGAAAGGGGATTTTCATATTCCTCTGAAGTAAGACCACTGATGGGACTCGATCGGCAGTCTAAATGAGAAGCTGGTCTGCTTGAATCAGGGGAAATGTTTGCCACATATTTCATGAAAATAAATTGAAATCTGTTAAGGTTTTGGTGGTAGTGGAATGGTTTCATTTCAGTGTCGGTTTTGACTGAGAGGTTTTCTATATTTCTAAATTTGAAATAAAAAATGTTATGCAGTAAAACATTCAGTTAATTAATCAGTCACTTAGAATGGAAAGTATTGTCTTGCCAGTAACCACTAAAAGCATGAACAATAAGTATGGGCCCACCACATTGGATTTGTTGATGTATTTTCACCAAATTCCCTCAAGAAATATTTTATTTTGTTTTTTCCTCAGTAAAATGTAGTTAATTATTTATTTCATTTTGATCATGAAAGATTTATATAATCAGTGAAGAATAATTAAATAATTAATGAAACCTGATAAAATTAAGAAAAGTTGTATCTGAAGAGATGATGACTAGAAGTTTAGAAATTTCAAAATGTACTTTTAAAAAAAAAATAAAAACTGTAATTGAATAGTATTGAGCTAAGCTTGGTATTATATGGGGAGGGGGCATGGCTTAAGGTTAATGTCCCTTAATATAAACCATGTCAGTGACTGGTCACTGTCAGGTGTCATACTATGGAGGTTAGAATATTGCTAGGTGAACAGTTCTTTGCTGACTGTGTCATGTGCCTGTTTTATCAGCTAAAAGGCAGTCATTGTTATTGTTGTATACCTAAGGGTATCTGCTAACTTATACAACTTCAGCTTGCATGAATTTTGCATTAATGCGATTTCATATGAATTATTTAAAAAATTTTAATGAAGAGTTAAAAATAATGAAATTATTAATCTAAAAAAATATTGATTCAGAAAACAATTAAAATGAATGGAATTAAAGTTAACTGAATTACATATTTTTCAATGAAATTTTAAGACAGTGAAACCAAAACTTTCAAGTTACACAATTTTGAGTTACATGACCACTCTTGCAAGTCTGGGGTTAGCTGTATATATGGGGCAGGGGTCCCGACAAAGCAGCATCTGACAGTACTTGTATAGCACACTTCCGTATGAAGATACTTGTAATATTCTTCTTTACAGATCTTAGAATTTAAAAACTACTGCAGTATATACCCATTTACAACACCCCATAAAACTGTATTAGAATATTGTTTTTACATACAGTGAAGAAGTGTTCCATAGAACTTTATTAGAACATTGATTTTACATGCAGAGAAGGAGTATTCCATAGAACTATACTAGAATATCGTTTTTACTGGCAGTGAAGAAGTATTCCATAGAACTGTATTAGAACATTGATTTTACATGCAGTGAGAGAGTTTTCAGTTGAACTGTATCAGAACCCTGAAGGCTCTTCTTAAATTACCTGTTTTCTTGGTTTTGTTGTGATGTCAGTCCCCAGTAGTAATGTGTTGAATAAAGCCTGAACGAATCCTGAAGATATGCTGGTGCAGTTCCATGCAGACATTTATATACAAGAACTGCCTTATGGAAATCAGCAGTTTCATATAATGTAAACCAATTTAGTTCTGTAAATAATGCTTTTAATAAACAATCAATCAATGGGTACATATGCAGCTGGGTACTGCCCTTGGGTGAACACATCTTTGTATAGCCCCAAAAGAAAGGTAATAAACACATAATGTTGTGTGCTGTTGAAAATACCTCAAATATCCTTAACAAGGGTTTTGGAGATTTCTTACAAGCTGTCAAGGAATGGCTGATTTTTTAATTTATGTGCAGTGTTGATGCACAAATGATCAAATACTCAAGGAATATTCAAATTTGGTGATGTCATCAAAATTCACCTTTTCAAATATAAAAACAACAAAATCTGATCTGTGATATTTTCCAATTAGGACCTATTGGGGTATTGGGCCCCAAAAGATAAAATACCCTTCCCACAGATTCTCACACTGTTGGAAAGTATATTACCAGATTTTGTGACATTCCAAAGGAAAGGCATAATGGACAGACATAAAATTAAATGAAGTAATGGACAGGGCATCACAATACGTCCATATGCTTCTAGGCTAATATGTTTCAATAAGATCTCTGTTTAAGGAAAGTATATGCATAGTGTAGTTAATTATTGTAAACAACAATTACCTACCTGTATGCCCATTATTGTGAAGAACAAATCTTGACCCTGGTCGTGGTGGGTTAAACCAGAGGGCAAACTCTGTCAGGTTTGGGTCATACTCTGTTAGTGATGTCTGGATATTAATGGGCGATTGGTAGAGACCTGAACAAGCATCAGGGAACAGGGTATCCCAGTGATCAACACCTGCAATAAAGATGACCAAAGATGTAAATTTTTACTTTGAAGCCCGTTAATTATAAGCCATGTGGGTCTAAATTTACAAAAACCCTATGTACCATATATACTTGCAAACTGTACAGACCCAGAGCTGCTGTCGCATAATGCGACGGCAGATCTGTGCCTGTGCAGCTTGTTAGGAGTAATCAGTAGAAAAAACATAGATCCTGATTGGCGGGTGCATTATGCTATGGCAGATCAAGATCGTTGTTGTTTGATAAGCGAGTATATATGGTAGCAGTAATCTAATAGCTGTAAATCAGAGAATTTATTGTATCTTTTAGATAATTAATGCAAAATATTAGTAATTAGGAAAGCAATTCCCAAGAAAATATCATTTAAAATCATTGTCTCCATTTATAGAACTACTGCTTTAATACCATGTCATGGTTTTGTGTTTATGACACAGCATTGGGACAAAAAATGGCCTAAGACACTCGCCTTTACGAATCACTCACACGTCTCATCTGTGTCCGAGTGAGTTTGAGTCTTGGTTTGACCACCATGGGTATATACATAACACAGCACATAGTTGTGCATGTTTTCATTACACAGTACATAGTATTTGGATATGTACATACACAGTACACAGTTGTGCATGTTTACATACACAGTACATAGTATTTGATATTCACACACACAATACCTGGTTGTGCATATTTACATACACAGTACATAGTATTGGGATATATACATACACAGTACACAGTTGTGCATATTTACATACACAGTACATAGTATTGGGATATTTACAAACAGTAGATAGTTTTGCATATTTATATACACATTACATAGTTGTACACCTATACATATACAGGACGTAGTTGCACACACAATAAAGAAAGGCGCTTACAACTCTTATTTCTTTCTGATAGAAAAAGTAAGTAATAATAAGTTGTAAACTTTAAAAACAGTAAATTAGAACGTGTTCATATGATGTACATACAGTATCAAAATGGTAAGGAGGCAAAGTGCAAGTTTTATGAATCAGTACTTTGAAGATGTAGTTTAGTTTTTTTCAAATCAAATGGGCTCTGTGTTTCATTCATTGAACTGGATTGTAACAAAATGTATATTGCAATTTCTATAATTTCCTTTGGGATTCTGTTCCAAATTAGTGACCCCAAATACTGACAATTTTTCTTAGAGTTTTTTTTTTTTGTTTTGGATTGGAAAAGTGGTGAATTGAGAGTGTTGCCTTGTCATCTTACATAAACTAGTTCCTTGATACATGATGGGACCATATTGTTTGAAACTTTGTGCGCAAGTTCAGCCTTTCTCAAAAATATTTACTCACTTGCACCATTAATATTTTAATGTTATTGCATTTGGGATGCTTCCAGTGTTATTAGGGATGGGGTTGCAAGCTCCATTTTTGCATCTGAAATAATCATGTTACAGGTGTTTCCCCAAACATCATTACAGTCATCAAGGTATGGCTTTTGTGATACATCATTAATTTCTTTAATAATTCATGATAAAATGAAAGTGACAGTTGAATAATGTATTGCTTTTTTATTTCCTTCCTGGAACATTAATTAATGACATATAAACTGCTACTGAGTGCTTTACGATTTCACCTAAAGGAAAAATAGAGTACTGTGTGTCATAACGGACATATTTATCAAAACAGGAGATGCGGTCGTCTTCTATAGAGGGCAAAGTTATAATAGAATTTCATCATAAGAATAATTGAGTCACCAAAGCTATTAATAAAAGTGTGATCCATGATGTGAAAATAATAAAATAAAGCATTCATCTGAACAAGTGATAATGCAAAATTTGAGGCAAGTGTGATTACTTTTCGCTATAGCAAACAATGGATAGTTCCTTTTTTCATGTCATTGTTGTTTCTTTAATTGATGCCCTCATACTTGATGTGGCAAAAGGCATGGTCATGTCTTGCAGTTTTAAACCAAAGTCAAGAAGCAATGTATTTGACCACAACTGCTGAGGTTTTGCTAACCCAAATATGCCACAAACATTTTTTTTATGACCATTACAAGGATAAAGACCAAGTTTTTATCTACCCAAATATGGCCAAAAATAATTGATGACTGTTACAGGAATAGAGAAGTTTTTATTCCCTCAAATACGTCCAAAACCTGATAACTATTACAAAGATAAGACCAAGTTTCTTTTACTCAAATATGGCCCAAAAACTGATGATTGTCACAGGGATAAAGACCAAATATGTCCAAAACCAAATGACTGTTACAAGGATAAAGATCAAGTTTTTAATTTATCTAAATACAGATTTCATCAGGGAAACTAATGTTGATGGGTATTGTTTGGGCCAGAAGTATCCATGTGTCTGGAATTGAAGGAATGGGTACCACATTATATTCTTACTGGTCATCAGTTGTTACTGTATACAGGTATGTATTGGCTCATGACGAGTTTATCCATCCAGTTGACATGGATTTCTGGAGTCATCCAGTATTTTAGTGGAAACGATAGGTCTGTGGGTGCGCAGGTGGCTGAAGATGCCAATGTGCAGGACATGAAGTATGGTTGTACAGAATTTAATGGCTGCCGAAATTCTGAAATATTGATGCTAGGATTTTCTACTAAGCATGTTCACAAGCATCTTGGAGATGGGCCTATAGGACTGCTCTGCTCATTAAAGGTGAAATAAATAACGCTAGTATGTCCCAACATTCATCTGTACAAATACTGTGCTAAAAGCCTATATAACAACTGTGGAGAGCTATGCCACTCTAATCTCCAGGGAATCATTGTTAGTAAACTATATGCATTGGTAAGGTGAAATAAGGAGTGGAGGGGGTGATGTGAGAATAATCAGTCCTATTTGCTCAGTTGTAAAGTACAGGTGGTGAGGTGTTAATCATTCAAGAAATGTAAATGAGGTAGTCAGATTGGTTTTATTAATCCTTTTTTTTTGTTTAAAGTTTTACAAGTCGAAATTTTATTAGTTTTAGATAAGACAATTGGCAGAAATTGTAAAACAGGAAGAATATCATTCATCCAAATTTGAGAGAAGCACTTCAATCATATCCTTTCCACATGTAAACAAAGAGAAGCACCACAAGCATACCCTCTCCATACAGAAACAGACAGAAACACTACAAGCATATCCTTTCCATATAGAAACAGAGAAGTACTACAAGCATACCCTCTCCAAACAAGAATGTCATTTCAATACAAGCATACCCTTTCCATATAGAAGCGGAGAGAAGCATACTCTCTCCATATAAGAATGCCATTTCAATACAAGCACACCTTTTCCATATGGAAACAGAGAGAAGCATACCCTCTCCATGCAAGAATGCCATTTCAATACAAGCATACCCTTTCCATATAGAAACAGACAGAAGCATACCCTCTCCATACAAGAATGCCCTCTCCATACAAGAATGCCCTTTCAATACACACGTACCCTCTCCATACAAGAATGCCCTTTCAATACATGCATACCCTCTCCATACAAGAATGCCCTTTCAATACATGCATACCCTCTCCATACAAGAATGCCCTTTCAATACAACACGCAATCTCTTTCCATACAAGAATGCCCTTTCAATACATGCATACCCTTTCCATACATATATGGATAAAGTGAATACATTAATAATGGGATCAACAACCTACAGGTCTGTTTAACATTTATAAATGTACTTGACAAGGACAAACAAGGAGACCAAATTAATGTACACAGAACAAAAACAAGTTATGACAACATAAAATCTGTCATACAAAATTAACTTATTTGCTTATAATTAGTGTATGCCAAAGTCCATATCTACAAAGGCCTGTACTGTTGATTCTACCTGTGTACGAACAGATCAGGCCTATACTGGACATTCTGCCAGTTTTCAGTGCATCCCCAAGTGCAAACGGATCTTTCAGTGGTCAATCTGTCAAACTTTAATTCAATGCCATGTGCAAACAGATCATGCCTGCATTGGTCATTCTGGCAGTGTTTAGTACATTCCCAAATGTAAACAGATCAGATCCTTTGCTGGTCAATCTGCCAGACTTTATTTCAGTGCCATGTGCAAACAGATCAGGCCAACACTGGTCATTCTGTCAGTCTTTACTACATTCCCAAGCACAAACAGATCAGATCCTTCACTGGTCAGTCTGCCAGACTTTAATTCAATGCCATGTGCAAGCAGATCAGATCCTTCACTGGTCAATCTGCCGGTGCTTAATGCATCCCCAAGTGCAAACAGATCATATCCTTCAGTGGTCAATCTGCCCAAGTTTAATGCAACCCTATGTTCAAACAGATTTGGTCCTACACTGGTCATTCCCTCTATATTTAATGCATTCCCAAGAGCAAACAGATCAGGTCCTACACTGTTAATTCTTTGGTGTTTAATGCACATCCAAGTTGAAACAGATTAGGGTCTACAGTATTACTTCTGACAGTATTTAATGTACACCAAAGTCAAAGCAGATCAGTGCCTACAATGTTAATTCTGCCAGTGTTTAATATATTCCCAAATGCAAAATGAACAAGGTCTGTACTGTCGATTCTGCATATGTACACTTAGGGCATACACTATTAATTCTGCCATATGTAATGCATGTCAAGTGCAAACAAACCAGAGTTCTAATACATGCCAGAGTGCAAACAGATCAGGGTTCTACTGCATCCCCAAATGCAAACAGATCAGGGTTCTAATGCATGCCCAGGTACTAATAGATCGAGGTTCTAATACATGCCCAAGTTCAAACAGATCAGCATTCTAATGCATGCCCAAGTGCTAACAGATCGAGGTTCTAATACATGCCTAAGTTTAAACAGATCAAGGTTCTAATACATGCCTAAGTTCAAACAGATCAGGGTTCTAATACATGCCTAAGTTCAAACAGATCAGGGTTCTAATACATGCCTAAGTTCAAACAGATCGAGGTTCTAATACATGCCTAAGTTTAAACAGATCAAGGTTCTAATACATGCCTAAGTTCAAACAGATCAGGGTTCTAATACATGCCTAAGTTCAAACAGATCAGGGTTCTAATACATGCCTAAGTTCAAACAGATCAGGGTTCTAATACATGCCTAAGTTCAAACAGATCAAGGTTCTAATACATGCCTAAGTTCAAACAGATCAAGGTTCTAATACATGCCTAAGTTCAAACAGATCAGGGTTCTAATACATGCCTAAGTTCAAACAGGTCAGGGTCTATGCTGTTAATTCTGCCTGTGACTTCAGATGAACAGCATTGCTCCTGATCTAGGAGCCATTGGGACTCAAGTGATTAAGGTATTGGACTAGTGACCAGAAAGGTATAGGTTTAATTGTCATGATCATATTAGCCTGCACTGACCACTACTGTGTGTCCTTGGGCATCATGTTAGCCTGTTTTGACCACTGTTGTGTGTCCCTGGGCATGGCAATTTATTCTGCTTGCCCTGGCATGATATAACCTTCAAAGTATTGCTGTGCCATAGACACCAAAGGCAAGAACAACAAACCTGAATCTGGTAGGATATTATGAAGCTAACACACACACACACACACACACACACACACATATATATATATATATATATATATATATATATATATATATAACATGTACACTTTTCCTAGCTCAACAAATATTAAACACAGGTAAACAAAGTAATGTCACCTTCACCAAAACTGAAGGTCCTTATCAAACTTTTATCATCAGTACCATATATTCTCACATATAAATCATCAGAATCAACTGTAATCAGCATGGACCCAGATCTGTCTTGTGTGCTGGCATATCTAAGTATGTCATATTTGTTAGGACTAATCAGTATAACAATTAACATAAACCCTGATGCAATTATGCTCAGGCATCATAGGGTCTATGTTGTTTGCATTTGGATTTGACTTGAATGTGAATATAAATGATAACCAGTACTAAGAAAAACACTCACTAAAACATGATAATATTTTGGCCAAATTCAATATTTATTTAATTCCCAATATCTAATAGTGTGATGAATAATACAAATAATAGAAAATTGGTCAGAAATGTAAAACAATCAAGTACTTAGCATTAACTGGTCAGAAAAGTCAAACAGCTGACCATTTCATTATAATTGGTCAGGCAAGTCAATCAGTGAAAAATGTCTGATTGTGATTGGTCAGAAAAGTCAAACATTGAAATATATCTGATTATGATTGGTCAGAAGAGTCAAACAGCCAAGCATTCAGTTAGTCCAGCAACCAATCATATGATTATGTGTTTGTGTTTTATGGATTTTCAACGTAGCTTCAACAATTTGAGTCATATTGCTATGATGTATGCAGTGTGGCAGTATATAGTGATGTCTAGTACTGGGGCATCATGCATCATCAAGTTGAAAGGTTTTATGAAAGGGGACAAGGTCATTTACCCTTCTCTTGAATATTTATTTGCCAACATGTCCATTCTTTACTGAGAAAATCAGCATTGCTGTGCATGCTTCTTGGGTCTATGCCACAGTGTCTTGTTAATGAGGTACATGAGCATTCATATTTGTCAGGTGAATTAGACAATTTTAATATTCTGATAAAAGGTAAAGGTTCAAAACCTTGTCAACCAATGAATATCTACAGTACCAATCTCATTCAAGTTTAACCATCGCTACTGTGTAAAATTGATGACAACAATCTCCAAGTCTGTTATGTGGTTACGGATGATACGTACCTTTGTCCCCTTCATATCCCCACTGAGCACCACCTAGGGAGAAAAGAAAAGGACTGATTAATAGTAATATAGGGTTTAGGGATCTTAACACATACCATTTCAAAGACTAATTATTAGTAGCGGGGCCTATGTGTCATGCCATCTATGCTCGTTTTTAAGTTGAGTCCAACCACAAACAACAAAGATCCTGATCTTCTGTAAAATAGTGTGCCTACCAATCAGGGTCTATGTTTTTTGTTCTACTTACTACTCCTAACAAACTGCACAGACCCAGATCTGCCAGTGTATTATACAATGGCAGATCTGGATCTGTGCAGTTTGAAGTTGGACTCATTAGTAAGTATATATAGTAACATATGCCATTTAAAAGACTAATTATTAATTATTATATGCTATTTAAATGCCTTTGACATTTATGAATCTCATTTTGAGTAAAATGTTTTACTTTTCATATAAATTTCAATTGAGTCACAATAAGGTGAGGTAAAATTGTTCAATTTTGTTACAAATTCAGCAGGTCCCTATTATATGGTCCTGCTGTATTATGCTTTGGTCACTGAACCATGAAAATTACTGAATATTACCATATATACTTCCTTATCAGACAAGTAAAACTGCAAACAGCAAAGAGCTAGTGATAATGTGCCTGCAGATCAGGGTCTATGTTGCTTGTTCTACTGATTAGTGCAAACAAACTGCTCACACCCAGATCTGCCAGTACATTATGTGTTGTTGGACCTGTATGCTAGTACATACAGTATTGATGTAATTTCTGCTTAATTTATTTCACTTAACATTAGTTCTTAACTGTTTCTAACCTACTGTAGTGTAATTTTACTGAAACTATGCTTTATTATAATACAGATTTGCATTAAAAATATCCATTATAACTTAGCCTGTTATAATACTGGTTTGCATACAAAATATCCCTTTATAACATGACCTGTTCTGATACTACCGTAATATTTTACATACAAAAAATTCTCCTTTATAACATAACCCGTTATAACATGGTTTTGCATATAAAATATCCCTTTATAACATTGCCTTGCTTTATGTTATAACTCAGTATAAGGTGGCCTCACCTAAAATGCAAGAGATTTATAGCATTCTATGTATGTGAAACTATGTATATTTTTTCAATGCTCTTCTTTGCCACAAATTTTACCATCATAACAGTTACCCTTTCTGTGGCTGAAGGACATTACTTGGCTACTTATCTATCTCATTTACATGTCTGTGTGATTACACATACATACATAAACAGAAATAGGTCACAATATTCTTCATACACAAGCACCTATACACTTAAATCAGATGTTAGATATTAGGCTCTCTCTCTCTCTCTCTCTCTCTCTCTCTCTCTCTCATAGCTCAAACTTATAGTCTCTCATAACTCAAACTTGTAACCCATTATGTTGTGTATTCAATACCAGCAAAGGCCATCTTTGGTAAACTGCCCCGACATGTCTTTGGAAAAGGTAATTTGGTCCCATTAATTCTGCATGATATAGCCAATAATGCATTATAAATGCTTTAAAGTCAGATAAAACACTCTCTCTCTCTCTCTCTCTCTCTCTCTCTCTCAAAATGTTGCCTTTGCTTATGTGTAAAATAACAGTCTTTGGTCCTTATCTTGTTCAAATAATAGCTCTGTGCTATTGTTAAGACTAGTTGATGTTATAAGTGATTTATTTCATTCAAGTCTATTTGACCTGAGACAATTTGACATCTAACAGTTAAACTTATGGCTGTCATCTGACCCTACCTGGTTGTAGTTGGGCACCCCTGATAAAGAATGATACATTGACGGGGGACATAAAACGCAATTGGAGATATTGTGAATTGAACGCATGACAGTGTCATGACCCCTTTGCTCACAAATCATACTCAAAAATAAAGTTATCATGTGATCTTAAATTGGTAAACCAATGAAGTCAGTGATGTTATCTGGTTATCAGTGATGTTGGAAATCTGTATCTAAAGAGTATATTTGAAAGAAAATACAAAGGTCCATACAAGTTTTGGACATATTGACCTGAGTTTTGGATACATTGCCCTCATTATTATGGTTAAAAGCCTGAGGTTTCAACACAGTGACCTCAATAATAAAGCCTGAGGTTTGGACACAGTGACCTCAATAATATAGTCGCAGCCTGTGGTTTTGGACACGGTGACCTCATTAATATACAGTCAGAGCCTGAAGTTTGGACACAGTGACCTCAATAATATAGTCACAGCCTGAGGTTTTGACACATTTACCTTGATAATCTGCAGTCAAAGCCTGAGGTTTGGACCTAGTGACTTCAGTTAAGCCTGAGAGTGCTAGTCACACTGACCTCAATAATATACAAAGCCTGATTTAAGCAGCCATTCCTAGTAAGTGAACAAATGACACTGAAGACATGTGGCTGCTAAATAGGTCTTTACTGCTTCAATAATTGGATGTGATGTGATGTGATGTAATTATGATTTTTAACGTAGCTTTAACAATTTTTCAGTCATATCGCTACGATGTCTGCAGTGTGACAGTTATAGTGATGTCTAGCACTGGGGCATCATGCCGCAGACATCTAGCATGATGTCCCACCCAGTCACATTATCCTGACACCAGGCCGACCAGTCCTAACACTAACCTCTTAATGCTGAGCGCCAAGCGAGGCAGCTGTTAGTACCATTTTTGTAAGTCTTTGGTATGACTCGACCGGGGATCGAACCCACGACCTCCCGCATCCGAGGCGGATGCTCTAACCACTAGGCCACCGGAGCGGTCCAATAATTGGATGTAAGAAACCAATAAAAATGGAAGAGGATAAAGAAAGGTGATTCCTTAAGAGAGGTGATCCGTAAGGCATGTTGACCATCAATAGATATAGTAAAAGGATTGTTCTCCAGAGGGGAGCTGAAACATCACTATATCTGCACTGAATACATTTTCTGGCAGTCCTCGGCCCCCACAGCAACTTCCCCACCCCCTAACCCCACCCCCGATCCTAACGATTAAGTACAATTCTATGACAGTTCTTCAATTACCATCATGATTTTAAGATATAGACGCTGGAACAAGTTTGGTTTGCACCTCTATAATTCCTAGTTTGATCCATAGTTGAGACATGTGCAGGACTAAAGGGTTGACAATACCAGGTTTATGGTTTTCTCAGGGTTTGCAATTTTCCTTCACAATAGAGTCCACTTCATCTGAACTCCTGACAGTTCCAACAGGTACAAACAACTTATTTTACAACACATGTAAAGTGTGAAAATTTTCTAATCAACAGAAAATAATTTGTCTTTTCATATTTATTAGCAAGGATGTTACATAGTATTATACATAAGCTAATTCAGACATGTACACAACAACCGTAACAGGTATACAGCTGTATAAACCATTACCTAATAACTGACACAGGCCAATGTTAGTTCCTCATGCACAAATGTTAAGACAATGAAATAACTTAGAGTGTTACTGGCTATTTACTGTGTGTTAGGTGTTTTTAGTGCTACAGTGTTGTCTTAGGCCTTTATTTTTAAATTATGTGATCTCCATTTCAAACAGAATTGATTCAGAAATGTGTATTATGTGATTCTATTACAAACAGCATAGACTCAGAAATGTGTATAATGTGATTCTATTACAAACAGCATAGACTCAGAAATGTGTATAATGTGATCACATCACAAACAGCATAGACTCAGAAATGTGTATAATGGGATCACATCACAAACAGCATAAATTCAGAAATGTGTATAACTTGATCCACATTACAAACAGCATAGACTAAGAAATGTGTATAATGTGATTCTATTACAAACAGCATAGACTCAAAAATGCATGTAATGTGATCCCCATTACAGTTTAGACTCAGAAATGTGTAGAACTTGATCCCCGTACAAACAGTGTATAGAACCTGACACTCAATTAAGATACAGAAGACTCAGAAATGTGTAGAACTTGATCCCATTATTACAGCATAGACTCAGAAATGTATAGAACATAATCCCATGCCATACAGCATGGTCTCAGAAATGTGTAGAACATAGTCCCATTACATATAGCTTAGTTTCAGAAAAGTGTAGCACTTGATCCCATTACATACAATATAGACTCAGATGTGTGTGGAATATAACCCCATTACATACAACACAGACTTAGAAATGTGTAGAACTTGATTCCATTACTTTCAGCATAGACTCAGAAATGTGTGGAACATAATCCCATTACATACAGAATTATGTAGAACATGATCCCATTACACAAAGAAATGTGTGGAACATAATCCCATTATGTACAGTATAGACTCGGAAAAGTGTAGCACTTGATCCCATTAATACATCATAGACTCAGAAGTGTGTGGAACATAATCCCATTTTATATAGAAATGCGTGGAACATAATCCTATTACATATGACATAGACTCAGAAATGTGTGGAACACAGTCACATTACATACAGAAATGTGTGGAACATAATCCCATTACATACAACATAGACTCAGAAATGTGTGGAACAGTCACATTACATACAGAAATGTGTGGAACATAATCCCATTACATACAACATAGACTCAGAAATGTGTGGAACAGTCACATTACATACAGAAATGTGTGGAAAATAGTCACATTGCATACAGAAATGTGTGGAACATAGTCACATTACATACAGAAATGTGTGGAACATAATCACATTGCATACAGAAATGTGTGGAACATAGTCACATTACATACAGAAATGTGTGGAACATAGTCACATTACATACAGAAATGTGTGGAACATAGTCACATTACATACAGAAATGTGTGGAACATTATCCCATTACATACAGCATAGACTGAGAAATGGCAAAACTGTGGTGATGTTGTCATACATAACCATGATGATGAATCAGCATAAAAAATATAGATCTGTGATGTACGATGTGAAATACCCCCAGGCCATGTAAATATGTTTCCAGTTCAGTGCAATAGAGAGCGCAAATATGGAGCAGTATATTTAAAATAATCAGCCCATTCCTGTATTCACACATTTCAATCAATATATATTTGTTAGATATAAACAACAAATGTCATTAGTCATAGTTAGTAAAACTGAGATTTTTCCAACAGCTTTAAACTTGACCTTAGTGACTAACTAGGCATGTCTTCATAGTCCAAACATTATGATATTATTACACCAGTATCATTTTAAAAAGTACCAATATCATAAAATGACTTTGGACTGATGATGACATCGCAACAGAACTGCCAATTTTCACATAATGTTCCAACAAATCAGAGACTTTTTGTTCTATCCATGATTTCATGCAAACAGTTTTGACCCAAATTTACTTGCATATTTTGATTGCAAATCTGGGTCTATAATGTCTCAATTGTTGGAGACGTGCTACAGTAGACGCAAATGTACTCGCACAGATTTTGTGATGTTAGGTTAAGGGTTTATGCTGTTTGAAGCTGGGAATGTGATACATTAAACACAAATGTACTCATGTTTTGAGATGTCAGGTCTGGGTCTATGTGGTCTTAATTTGGGAATGTGTTTACAGGAGACACAAATGTACTTGCACATTTTGTGATTGCAAGTCAAGGTCTACAAAGTTTTGAAGTTGGAGACCTGTTAAGACACAAACGTACTCACACATTTTGTGATGGCCGGTCTGGGTTTAAGCTGGGTGAAGTTGGGGATGGGTTACAGGAGACCCATTGTACCTCATATTGTGTGGTGACAGGTTTGGGTCTGTGCTGTTTGAAGTTGGGGACATGTTACACCAATGTAAATTGTGTATTTAAGTTACCTAAGAGAAGATAATGCATGTTTTGCAATGCACTTGATTTTCACTAGTAAAGGGAGCATAAATTTATGAATGAAGACTAAAGAACAACATGTACAGTCTGAAAGTAGACCTGTAAATATTTATCATCCTTAGGTAAATGGCATGTCCTTAGTTACCCTCTTAGATAAGAGTCCTTAGTTACCCTCTTAGTTAAGAAAACCCTGCTGTCTATTTAACAATGTCAAATACAGCCAGGATAAGATTTACCAGACTGAAACACAGAAGAGATAAAAATTGGAAATACAGGATGTACTCCCTGATATTTCTTTGAAGGCAATATTTTGAATGCAGGTGGTTGTACCTGTACAGGGTAAGAGGACAGGTTTGGCTATCAGTAGAATCAAATACAAAATATACCAGGCTGTGCTCATTCATCTCAAAAGTCTGAAGAAAAAACATGACAGAATGACACAGCTAAGGTAATCCTCTATTTGCATCAAAGCCCCCAGCCTTTAGACGGAACTATGGTAGCTAAGTTGGTAGAGCAGCAGACTTGTAATCCAAAGGTCCTGGATTTGACACCCACCCAAGTCAGTCCAGATCACAGAATCTATGGGAGAGGTACTTAGTTCCCATTTTCTCAGCATGATATAGCCAATAAATATGCTAAAAATGACATAAAAACCAACAACAAATCTACAAGGACATTAACAGCATTCAAGACTGGAATTGTTTAGCTCACCAGCACAATAAAAGGCGAGTTACAGTACTTCCCCTAGCAATGGCATACATGCATATAAAAAATATATAAAGTCATTTGATCTGTCACTATCCAAATGGCATTTAACAAATCACAAACTGTTATCTCATTCACGTTGGTGATTGGTTTTTTTTTTCCAGTTTACAACTTTATTAACCATCAGCCCAAACTGTATATAATAGCTTTGGTTTTCTTGTTTACATATCTATTCACCATCAGCCCAAACTGTATAACATGGCTTTAGTTTTCCTGTTGACATATTTAGTAACCATCAACCCAAACTATATAACATGGCTTTAGTTTTCCTCTTGACATATTTAGTAACCACCAGCCCAAACTGTATAATGTGGCTTTGATTTCCCTGTCGACATATTTAGTAACCATCAGCCCAAACTGTATAACATGGCATTGATTTTCCTGTCGACATATTTAGTAACCATCAGCCCAAACTGTATAACATGGCTTTGATTTTCTTGTTGACGTATTTATTAGTTATCAGCCCAAACTGTATAACATCACTTTCATTTTCCTGTTTACAAATGTATTAGCCATCAGCCCAAAATGTACATCATTTTTGTTTTCCTGTTGACCTGGTTTCAACCTTTAATGAGGTATTTTGAAATCACCATTGCCATGTCACTTTACAAAATCATAATACTATAGGTGTCACCTGACATTCCAGCAAGCACACAAGTTATATATTATGAGGAGTGCTAGTGGTGCACTAGCTATTGGTTCCTCAAATACTGCACTAGCTATTGGTTCCTCAAATACTGCACTAGCTATTGGTTCTTCAGATGCTGCAGTAGCTATTGGTTCCTCAAATACTGCACTAGCTATCGGTTCCTCAAATACTGTAGTAGCTATTGGTTCCTCAAATACTGCAGTAGCTATTGGTTCCTCAAATGCTATTCTAGCTCTTTGTTTCCTCAAATGATGCTTTAGCTGTTGGTTCTTCAGATGTTGCTGTAGTTATTGGTTCTTCAATGTTGCTGTAGTCATTAGTGCTTTAACTAATGGTTCCTCAGATGCTGCTCTAGCTATTGGTTCCTCAAACAATTCTACTCATATTTATTTGATATTATTTTACCTATGCTTTTTGGCATCCAAATCTGGCTGAGGAACATTTAATTTTGTCCAATCCATCTGTCCATCCTGAGAAACTTATTTGCAAGATTTCACAAAAGAGACCCAATGTGGACAAATAAATTTGGCAAGCATATTTCTAGGTATTTAATATTTAAGTCATGACGGCTATTGTAAAGTTTTTACACATTTGGATGAAAACCTTGTTGGCACAAATGGGCAAAAATAAGAAAATCTGGCATGACTTTTTAGACTTAATGGTCCACATAATGGCACATGACCATGTGGAAAACCAAACTCTAGCATTCAGAATTCAGTATCGACAAATATAAACAACATATGTACACACCTCACTGCATCTCACTCATTCTTTCTTCCAAAGTCATGTATAACAGTTTGGATTGGGTTTGATAGCACCTACTCCCTGGGGAGGAGATTAAGGAAGCCAAACTCTGTACATACATGTACATTTACCTACCGGTAACATGTCCATTTAACTGTATATTATTGAGTCAGTTTTGTGTTTACATCATGAATCACAGTTTCTTATGCAATCTGTACACATACTGTTATAACTTGAATCCTGAAACTTGATGAGGTAATGTATCTTGATGAGTACTACATCCCCTACAGAGAAGTGGGTCACTGTTACCCTTATTCATGCTTCACAGACTTTGGTTATATTTTTAGTTTTAATTGTATTTCTGAGTCTCTGTTCATGATGGAATCATCAAACAAAGTTCATTGTATGCATCTCTATCAACACCACCAGTCATCTCTATCAATACCACTCCCTTCAGATCAACAGTGACATACCTTTCACATTTTACTGGCTTAAATTAGGTCTTTTTCACCAAGTATGCAGACTATTATAATTCATTGTGACCCATATTCCAAGCTTAACTGGCTTTGGTCAGATTCTGTGTTTTAAATTTATTTCTTAAACACTGTTCATGATCGAATGATTAAAACAGATAATAATATGGATTTATTAGTACCACACCATACAGCAAAAAAAGTAGCGTAACCTACATTTCAAATTTTTACTAACATCTGTTTTTGCATCTAGCTCATGGTCATGTAAGTTTTTCCATGCAGTATTCATGCTATTCTATCTAAAATCATGAACGTTGGTGATGGGATTAATTTTGATGAGTAGTACTCCCTGATTGCAAAAAGAAGCCATTGAGGTCTATATCTTGTGCTTTACTTCCTTCGTTTACATTTTTTTATTTATGTTTTATTTGATATTCATTTGTCAGTCAGTATTCATGTTAGAATCACAGAATTTGTGGGACGATATGCATCACAACTAATACCACACCTATACAACAAAATTAACTCACCTTGCCTATATTTCATAATTTACTGAGTTTCATTAAGCTTATGCATATAGGTCATGACCACATACATTTTGGGGTATATGCATACTTTTCTACTTCGAATAATACAAACTGGTGAGGGAATACATCTTGACAAGTACTACATTCTTAATACAAAAAGAGGTCTCTGTGACCTGAATCTCATGCTTCAGTGACTTTGTTGAAATTTTTTTTGCATCTGAAGTTCATTTCTTGGGTGTTGTTCATGTTTCAGTCATGAAACTTGAAAACTGAATGCATCTCTTTACATGTTACATCCTTATGACTGAAGGTGTCTGTGACCTACATTTTATGCTTTTTCAGACATTTCCATGCTATTTACATTCTACCCTACTGAGAATACCCATTCTGATCAGTGCATTTGGATTTATAATTAAATATTTACTCCAGGGCAAACTTTTCATATTAATGACAATGCATTCTACATGGTTATTGTTACTTTTAGCAGGTTAATAATGTATACATGTGAATGAGTATGTATTTGAAGAGTGTACTCCATGCTTTCACATGAGGCCTAAGCTATTACAGTTCATCAATGTAATTTATGTGGCATGAACCAGTGGGTTACACTGGCTGTCACTTCAAGGTCTTTCAAGGTCACTTTAGGGTTACTCAAAGTCTGTGACTTCCACCTAGTACAGTCTTATAGGCAATTACTCAATACATTTATAACTGTGGCAAGTGGTCTAAAGCACTTGCCATTGATCACTCCTGTGGCCTAAGCGGTTAGAGAATCTGCCTCTAATGCATGAGGTCACAGGTTTGAACCTCGGCTGAGTCATACCAAAGACTTATAAAAATGGTACTAACAGCTGCCTCGCTAGGCAATGAACATTAAGAGGTTAGTGTTATGACTGGTCGGCCTGGTGTCAGGATAATCTGACTGGCTGGGATATGATGCTACATGTCTGCGGCATAATGGCCCAGTGCTAGACATCGCTTTAAACTGACACATTGCAGACATCATAGCGATGTGACAAATTTTTTTTAAAACTATGTTAAAAATCCAAATCTCACACACACACACACACACACACACACACACAAACACACACACACAGAGGCACTTGCCATTACATAGCACATCTCAGCTCAGTCCATGCGGGTTTGAGGCTCATCCGATTGTATGTGAGTATGCGAGAAAGCCTGCCATTGGGTCAGTGGTTCTTGTATAATGGGCTGATAAATGGCATTAAATACACAAAACCAAACCATTAAAATAACTATTTGCACAAATGTTACCGAAGTGGAAACAGGTGGTGGGTGGTTTATCTAATACTTTAATTAAGTGCCCCAATATTATTAAAGATCTTATCCTCCTATAATCATAATCCTATATTAATTTATAATCCTATAATTATAAACCTATAATAATTTTATACTATATATGTTGTGGAAGGAAGAGATACTTAAAGCTGTTTTAATATTATTTGATAACTGACACATGAAAATTGAAAACCATTTGAAAATAGCTTCTTGCCTAACTTGGGTATCTAGAAATTTTGGACCTGTTAGTGATCTTAGGCTTTGGGTACCAGTAGATTCTTTTTGCTGGAAACCATTGTCCAGGTAAATGTGGGCAGATTTTGTAGACACTTTATACATCAGTTTGACCTTTGTCAGAAATATTCTGTAATGCCTTAATAACACTTCAACTCCAAGCATTATCAGTTTGCTAAACAAATATCTTTTTATGGAATCTTAAAATTGGTCTCGTATTTGTAGCAGATTTATTCCTTCAAATTTTATTACAGAAGTCAAGATGTGGTAGAATGTAGCTTTTGTAAAAAGTAAGTCTCTACTGTAATGTAATCAAGTCCTTGAATTTTATCTGTACTGTAACGGAGCGAACACTTTTTTTTTCATAGTAGCCAGAGGTAAGAGTTTATTTCCTCTGAGATATAATTTATTTTCTGAGATCACTGCAAGTTATTTTCTACAAGCTTGCCAAGAATAGTATCAAAGTAAGTCACTTTCAGGTCAGTGCTATCAGAGAACATGCAGCATATCAGTTTGCAATCATGCTCTTTTCTGCTGTGTAATCAACACGACGTTTGTTTTTCTGTAGTGAGGATCATGCCATTTTCCATGCACCATATTTTAAGTCTCTTTAGAGCAGTTTGTAGATTTTTCGCAAATTCAGCTTAATTAATTAATTAGGTGTGTCTTCATTGTTAAAATTTATGTTTTTAATTAGTTCAATTAGAGAAACTGCATGGCTCGCAATTGCAAATCCCTATGCTTTTGTTTGCCTGTTCCAAACTCCCCCTCATAATCTCCCACCCCAAGGATTTTGACCCAGGGGTCATAATGCAAAAATCTGTTGCATATATGATCTTTCTAATACAACTTTATATATAATATTTGGTCAGAAAATATTTGAAAATGTTATTGTTATTAAAATTTGTCTACCCCCACCTCCAGTGGACCCTTGGGATGGCAGCTAAGGATTATCACCCTCATTTAAATCATTATCTCAACATAAATTCAAATGTTGTTGAATTTTTGCATTATCAGTTAAGGAAATGTGGTAGTAGACAAATGAATAAACTGGGGTGGGGTGGGGGTGGTGGTGAATGGATAGACAGATGGGTCCATGTTAAAGCATAGTGATAACAGATAGATCCATGTTAAAGCATGATAACAGATAGATCCCTGTTAAAGCATAGTGATAACAAGACCATGAGTATATGTGTAGATCACTGGACTAGTGCTTAGATTTTAATGTGCCAGTTTCTTTTGGCACACATACAAGTGTTGCCTTTGTGATGTTGAAATCCATCCTGCCTAGACCTGGCCAATATACCTGTTCCTTGCTCAACACATTAAATTTAGTAACAAAGTTTTCAAAAGAACAATAGTGTCAAAGAATTTATACGATAAGATCAAGTTTAATTAAGTGAGTAAATACTGAAATCTAGAGCAAAATGATGTCACTATGTGTCCATATTTTGCTGACTGTACACCTTTGTGATCAAAGAACTGGAAACATATACTCTTTTTAAAAAAAATTAGACTTGCATGCACAGAGTGTTCTTTTAAGTCATATATAAACAGGAAAATTGGTTACATTTTGATAAATACATATTCTTTCAAAACATGGCTTGCCTTAATCATGACAAGCTAGTATGTTTTGTAAAGTATGCCTTTTTTGCAGCTACACAAATTTATAATTTCTTAACTTTTTAACTACTGTTGACATTGAAAACATAATTTTTGCAAAATACACATTTTCTTATGTAAACACTTGAATGGGAAATATTGTGATACCCTCCATCTGTCCATCTGTCACAGGAAGATCAGGCCACTACAACCTCATTCAAGACGGTACATCGTGAATTTTTATGAGATCGGGTTTTGTTATCCTCACACTTTAGTGGGGTGTATTGTGATAACTTCTGTCTATGACCACATCTCGTAAACTGCTGGATGAAAATTCACAAAATTTCATACAAGGTTCCCCATGTGGTGACCATCTGCATGAGCAGTTTGATTTCTGGGCCACTCCCCTGTGATCTCATGGAGACTGTCCAAGGTCAAATGAACAAAAATTGTAGTTATGGTGATGTTTTTTGTAATATTTGTTAACCAAACTGTGTTCATGCATTTGCAGATGAGCACAAACATGTAGCAGATACTTGGTTTTGACCCCCAGAGTCATGTTTTAAGTTTGGGGGCAGATTTGAGATTTAATACAAAGCATGTAGTTTAGAAGTTTTTACTGTCATTACAACTAAACAGAATTCTAGATTACCAGTACAGCTAGTACAGTTTGATAATTCCAGATTACCAGTACAACTAGAATTCCAGATTACCAGTACAACTAGACTGATAAGTCTAGAGTGCCAGCACAACTAGAATGATAATTCTAGATTACCAGCACAACTGGACTTGTAATTCTAGATTACCAGAACATCTGGACTGATTATTCCAGATTACCAGTACAACCAGACTGATAATTCCAGATTACAAGTACAACACAACTATGTTAACAACTGAAGACAACAAGCACAGTCAAGTGAACAGATAATTCTATAATACCATACAGCTAGTGTTAATTCCATATTACCAGTACAACTAGATTGCTAATTTAATATTGCCATTATAACTAGACAGCTAATTCCATATTACCAGTACAACTAGACTGCTAATTCAATATTGCCATTATAACTAGAGAGCTAATTCCATATTACCAGCATAACACAACTAGATTAATAATTAAAGACTACCTGCACAAGACTGATAATTCTAACTGTAGCCTGTCTATAAATGATACTCAGGAGATAGTAAGAGCTTGTCCTTTATGGGCATCTGTCCTTTATAACAAGTCGAATATGAAAATTAAAGTGTATTCATAAATGTCCTTAATGTACAGGTGATTTTATATGTGGGTTCCCACCAAGGAAGCTTTCACTGTACACGTCTCCCATAATATTCCGTAAAGCCACAGTTTACTGAGGCTTACTTGGGAATTGTTTAAACTAATTAATCACCATCCTCAACCTCTTGCCCTCAATAGGTGGACCTCAACTCAAAGACTGTCCTGCATACTATAGATACCCCAAGGTCGAGTTTCATATGAGTATATCCTAATGTGCATTCCCCATAGCAGAATTACCAATGTCATGGACCAAGTGTTCTTTGCATATGTACAAGAACTACTGTAGCTTAGTTGGTAAATAATTGACTTTATCAAAAGGAAGCAGGTTCCGCAAACGATTGTAGGACAAAGTCATGGGACAAAAAGTCACAATTCTGATTTTTACATCTATGAGAAAGGTAAAGGACAAAAAGTCACAATTATTTTTATTGGAGTTATGAAAAAGCAATAGGTCAGCACAGTCACAGTATGACTTGCATTATTCTGAAATCTTCTTATTTCATGAATTAGACCCGTAATTTTTACACTCCTATTCCTATTTCTGTTATTCAACAATATTTAGTATTCAGTTTAAGTTTTTTGGTGAAAATGATAAAATGATAAATTTACATTTACAGATGCAATATATGAAACATTTTGATTCTGTTCTTTCGTGTTATTTGTGGTATATTAACACAACAATGTAATTGTTTTTGTACAGGTGTGTGGGTAGAGAAACATAAGAGGGGTTTGTAATACCTTGACCAGGTGCCTATGAGTAATACATGTATTGTAACAGGATAAAAATAATAGAACTTTTAGTTTTGGTATAGTAATTACAAACAGAATTGTGAAAAAGGCAAGTTCTATTTACAAGTTTTGATTCCCATTATGAAAAGATAAATTACTATTACGTTGAACAACACCAAAAAGTGGTCTTTTTTTTAATGTTATAAAACAGCTCAAAATTCTTGTCAAACCACCCTTTCCTGCATATAGTATAATTTGATAAAGAGAAACCAAACATTTTATTCTAATATGCATATCCTATAACTTTTTTTTTACACAGTAATTAAAGAAATAAGCCATGCTGCCGATTGCTACATTCTTATCAACATCACTCATTACTGTATAACACACCTGCTCTAAGAAGCAAACCAAACTATCAAATGCTAAATTATTGTCAAAACCACTCCTTCATGGTTTACACTACTCCAGATTTAGTGTAATATATTTTTTCATCATTATTAATATAAACATTTTGTGGCATTAAAAGTTTCAAGTGTGACATTTTGTCCATGACTTTTTCTCCTGCAAGTTCATCATAACAACAATTAAAATATGAATTGTGACTTTTTGTCCTGTGTGTTTTTGTGACCTTTTGTCCTGTGTGTTTTTGTGACCTTTTGTCCTATGTATTTTTGTGACTTTCTCTCCATTTACATCAGCAAACATGTAACCTAACCAATTTGGATGCCTTTGTATGTCCCACGGAAGGGTAATCCAAGAATTACAGAATCAGCACACAGCCAGGCAAACAAGTTTTATACAAATTTCAGATGATTATCAATTATAAAAATTCTTTGAGCAACTTAAAAACATTTCCAATTCCAAAGTAAGAACTATCTTATGCCTGTAACTGAATCTGTATTGCATAAAGCCCACATTCTTATTCAAAATGATTGCTTTAAACACAGCACAACATACAAAAGAGAAAAATATAATTACTTTCATTATACCATAATAATCCTTCATTACCTAATATAAACCTTACAGTTAATAAATACTGGAGTCTACTCAAGTTATCAAATAAAAACCACATAAAAACACTTTACCACAGCAGGCCAATACATGCTTATAGAAGACCTAGGAATTTGCAAGAGTTTCTAATCCAGACTAAACCACAGAATATAAAATTATGTTTTTCTTCATCTAAATATGATGGACATCAGTGCAGCAATGTAAAAATATTACAGAAAGTACCTATTTTACTTGTTCCAATACAAAAGCAGTGTTTTCTCTACGTTAAAACACTGTATATCAGCACTGTATATCAGCTGATGTAATGTATTTAATAACTTGTTGAATGTTTAACATGCAGTAGGTTGGACAAACACTTCAACAAGTGTTTTCTCTATAACACTATCAGCTAATGTAATTTATTTGATAGCTTGCAACAAGTGTAACATGCAACAGGTTGGACAAACACTTCAGCAAGGAGTTTCTTCGAGGATGAAAAATTGTTGCTTTCTTCTAAAATATTGTATTTATCCTGCGTTCTCCTCTAATATTTCAATATATTTTAATACAAATAATCACTGTTCATGTAATTTTTCTTTCAATTTGCCAACCAATATTGTGCAGGGAGAGTAAAACAGACTCTTTAAAAAGAGAAAATGAATTCATCAGTTTGAGTCTTTGTATCCCAGTGGCCTTATCCTGTGGTATTATATAAAACTGCATAAAACTTCAATATAAAAGAATCTACATGTTTATACATTGATGTTAGTTTTAAATATATAACTGAATGTATGACCGTTGTCTCTGTACTGTGATTTCGTGTTAGTATGTTATCAGTGAATTTTGCATCTTCATGTATATGTCCCATTTAGTGTGATATTACTTTATATACTCACT
Source organism: Megalonaias nervosa (assembly GCA_016617855.1). Classification (NCBI taxonomy): domain Eukaryota; kingdom Metazoa; phylum Mollusca; class Bivalvia; order Unionida; family Unionidae; genus Megalonaias; species Megalonaias nervosa. The sequence continues at coordinate 83,371 of JAECUM010006595.1, forward strand.
TATAAGATGAGTACAACTGCAAACTGCACAGACCCTGATAGACCATCACATAATGCGCCAGCAGATCTAGGTCTGTGCAGTTTGTTAGGAGTAATCAGTGGAACAAATAACATTCCGATCCGCAGGAGCACTATCCTTCAGCAGATCAGGATCTTTGTTATTCGCAGTTTGACTCAACTTAAAATCGAGTATATATGGTAGAACATCTTACTCAGCAACCCACTTAGTTTTCTTCTCATAGCTTTGTTGACATCAGGTTTGAGTGCCAGTATAGTGTGTCACCATAAATTCTTTAATGCCTCTTTTACTTGAAGTTAACAAGAACAGGCAGTTACCTAGAAGTAAGATTAGCTGATCAGTCTCATTTCGTATGTAGCTGTTAAAAATAGGGAATAAACCACTAACAAGGCACCATTTATTTGGATAGCTGCCCCCCCCCCCAAAGTATTACACCTTGACACTAGACCAGCACAGGTTAATAATCCAGTATTGAACAGAATCCATAGATTACCAGTATATTTTGCAACCTTATGCAATATTAAGGACTTGAATAGATTGTTTTCTTTTATTTGAGGCTGGAGGGAATGCTACTAAATTCCTTGCAAAGTACTATTATCAGAAAGCCAAATAGTATCAAATTAGCCCTTTTAAACGTTTTTGTACAAGGCAACAAAGATGTTTTCCCAGGGGAGCTTCCCAGGCTGTGTTTGTGAACAAGTGCAATGAGAGAGAGAGAGAGAGAGAGAAAGAGAGAGAGAGAGAGAGAGAAAATCTAATATAGATACATACATAACATGAAAATTCATGAATAAAGCCCAAGTCCATGTGTTTATATTTTATCTGTGGGTTGAACCATAAGGTTCTTTTTGATAATAATCATTATATTAATTTCAGGACAGTAAAAACTCTAACTGATGATCTTGTTAATTTATACATGAGATCAACGCAGATTTTTTTCAACAATGACTGTATATAACACAGAGATTGGATATTCCTGAATGCTACCAGACACTGGGTGTAAGACAAAATATCCCCAGAAAAATGAAAGACAGGTCATACCCTCTTCCCCAGTGTAAGTTTTAAACTGTTCAAACTGTCAGATATTCTGGTTGAACCATGATAGGGAGAAAAAAAAAGATCTGAGATGTCATCAATATTTGATTTAATTATGTACTCTTTCATGTTTATACATTAAAATTTTGGCTTAGATTTTAGTTACTTCACAAAGTATAACAATAATGGTCAAATATTGTTACTTATTTCATCTTTATGCTAGGAATGCTTTATTTCAAGTGCATATGGTATACGATAAAAATGCAAGCATTAAAAATGTCACTGCAGCCACAATTAGTATTTTGATCAAAGGATTATTAGGCATCTTAATCTCCTGTTCTGTTAAGATCTAACATGTAACCCACACACTCTCTGTCTTTTGTCAAGTCAAGCCAACACAAGGCCCAACCCAACATACAGTCAACTCAAGGCAAGCCAATACAAGGCCCAAGCCAACATACAGAGATGTATATTTGTGTTGGTTTAAAAAGTTTTAAAAGGGCAAAACTTGTACTCAGGGGAGGGGATTATGTCCTATCTTTCATATTTATTGAGGGATTTTGTCTGAACCCACCAGATATCACCTGTTCCCATTTTATATGGAAACAGGTTCACAGGTAGCATCTAAATAGTAGCTCTTTATTGGTTTTAATGGCACATTTAACACAGAGGAAACAGAACCGAAGTGCCTTTCCAAAAGCACAAACTGAGGCAATCAACCCAGACTGATCTGACTAGGTATTAAACCTGAGATCCTTCAGTTAATTGCTCTTAGCTACTGCAGCTGCCAGGGGACCATCAGGGGGAAATTTGAATCTCATTTCATCTACTTCCAACTTGTACAGTCTTAACTTATCTGTGACAAATCAGCTACTTTTAACTTGTACACTGAACTGATTTGTCTGGTTCCATATCATCTATTTCATGAATATTTCTTAAAACAAAACCATAATGTTAACTCAACACAGGGCTCAAAATTAATTGTAATCTATTAACCCACAGTTAGTGACATTGCGATAGATCACTAAACTACAGCCATCAATAATCCCTTAAGAAGTGAAAATTATCAACTGACAGTCACTATTGTAACACTTAAAAAGTGGTCTTGTGTTGGATGTATTTTAAAAGAAGTGTGAGTCAGCATTTCTTTTACGGCTAATTGATCTGTTTATTATGTTAATCAAGTACCTACAAATATCCTGCATGTGATGAAGTACAATCAATGCTCACAGCACAAACGGACAAGTGTGTGTGTGTGTGTGTGTGTGTGTGATTTAGATTTTTAATGCAGCTTTAACAATTCTTCCGTCATATCACTATGATGTCTGCAGTGTGACAGTTTATAGTGATGTCTAGCACTGTGGCATCATGCCGCAGACATGTGACATGATGTCCCACCCAATCACATTATCCTGACACCAGGTTGACCAGTCCTAATACTAAACTCTTAATGCTGAGCGCCAAGCGAGGCAGCTGTTAGTACCATTTTTTTGAAAGTCTTTGGTATGACTCGGCCGGGGTTCAAACCCGCGAACTCCCGCATCCAAGGCGGATGCTCTAACCACTAGGCCACCGAAGCGGTCACGGACAAGTGTTAAACCACTCATCTGTTCATCAAGTAAATTACTGTGATTATTATCAAAACAGTTTTCCTGCACATGGAACTGTAAGGGTGTACTTGCCCCAAGCACTCATTTCATTACTGACGATAAGAAAGGTACAGGCTAGTACAGTATTAACCAGTCAGAAAAAATTGCCTTCTCCCACTCTGTGAATAATCTAGAAATATAGCAAACAGTGCTTTAATATTTATATCATTGTTGATAAATATTCAATGTATGAACAAGAGAAAAAAAACCTACTAAATATAACCCATGAAAGGCTGGTGTGTGTGTGTGTGTGTTTTTAGCATATTTTTAACAATGTTTCAGTCATATTGCTATGGTGTCTGCAGAGTGGCAGTTTATAGTGATATAGTGATGTCTAGCAACAGGCATCATGCTACAGACATATAGCATCATGTCCCACCCAGTCACATTATCCTGACACCAGGCAGACCAGTCATAACACTAACCTCTTAATGCTGAGCGGCTTAGCCAAGGCAGCTCTTAGTACCATTTTTATAAGTCTTTGGTATGACTCGACTGGGGTTCGAACCTGCGACCTCCCGCATCTGAGGCAGAGGCTCTAACCACTAGGCCACCGGAGTATTCAGAGAAACATGTAAGTGTGATGGGTAGTTCTTTCATTGCTGGGCACACCAACTTTCATAAATCATCCCTGTAATTACACAACACATGCTTTTCTTGTTACTTTAGGTGGAATCCAATCATGTCTGATTTAGAGAGACTTCTCTTTTACCTAATGCTTAGACACATATAAGTATATATATTTTTGATTGGCTTGTTTGCCTGTGCTTAAGTAGATGCATTAAAGTTCTTCTTTTTGTTCTTCATTGTCCTTTTTTCTCCAAATCTCAGAATCACCCTAATTTATTGCAAAGGTTTATTTGGTCTTGTGTCATTTAGACATGTATGCTTTATATCTTACAGGAGGAAATCTAAAATCTGAACACAAACTCAGGTTCCAGGACTGGAAATGTTTTTCTTTAAGAAAACTCCAGTTTCAAAAATTCTACTTTTTCAGCTGTAATTTTTGATGTGATTAAAAAGTCTCAAATGCCTGGCATCATTGTAAAGCTCTCCACTTTTCTCTAATCCTTCCCACTTACATATGTCATGAATTACAACACTGTTACTAAGCCCAAAAAAAGGGTAGTACCTCACTAAATAAACTTGTGTTAGCAGGGGGGTACTGAGTTTACTCACAATTTTAGCAAAGCATAAAGATTTTCCTTTTTTTCTTTGAATACTAAGAGTCAAATTTGGCCCATTCAGTAAGTGATTTTAATTTGAAAGATATATATTTCTAGACTGAGAGACATGCATACTTTGGTGTTTTAAATGATTCTAGTGTTAAAGATGTCCATTTTTTAATACATGTATGACTTAAGTATTGAACAAGAAAATCAGACCTGTATAAATGAACAATAAAAATATGCCTAAAATTACATTAAATTTTGTGCAGGAGAAGGCCAGGAATGGCACAGCAAGCCCACAAAAAAGCATCATTTTAAAATGACCTTGACCCCAAGGTCAGAAGATTGAGCAAAATATCTCAAAGTAAATTGTCTTTGCCTCATAATGATTCATCACATGTACTGACAAAATTCATTAAGGGATTTATGAATTAATTATAAGCAAATTAAAAAACCTCTTACCAACAGCATAACACAGATTTTCTGTGAATGTGACCTAGATATCAAGCATATTTTTGGAATGAACTGTTCATAGCGTCATAATGCTTCATGCCAAGTATTTTGAGAATCTATCAAGAGGTTTAGGAAATATAGTCAAATCAGAAACTTTAATAAAAACCATAACAAACCAGCACCAGAAAAGCTATTGTTGTTTTTCTCAGTAATAACATGGACTGAGCTAAAAGAATTTAATGGCCTAGTTTTCTATCAAGACTAAAGAGACGAGTAGACACTTTTGGAGTAGACAGATTAATCGATCAACATATGTTACTAAAACCCTAACATGTACCAAAATGTATCTACCACTGACCAATACTGTTGCTGGCAAAAGTGAGCATCACGTGGTTTGCGGGACCACTGCCAGCTTGTTGGACTTTCAAGGCAAATGTCCTTAACCTTTCTGGGTTGCCACTATGTGTTATATACAAATTTTAAATCCTCATGATTTAAACACTTTTTAACCATTCTCCATTAAATTTTCAGCATGCACAAAAATAGCAGCAGTAACTAACATGGGGTAAGTGTCACTCAGATTTTATATGATGTGCCATGATAATGAGGAGGGCATGGTTATTTCATTTTGGCAATAGCTGAGCTCACACAGTCACTCTGGGATAGCATATGGTGATTTCAGTTTGGCAATAGTTCTGCCGACAGAGTCAAGTTGGGGTAGGACATGGTTATTTCTGTTTGGTGATAGTTAAGTTGACACAGTCAAGCTGGGGTAGGACATGGTTCTTTTAGTTTGGCAATAGTTAAGTTGACAGTCAAATTGAAAGCTGTTGAACTGTCACAGTCAACAACTTGAAACTGGATGAAATGTGAGAATGCAACTTCAAAATGGACAATTTTGTGAGTAGAAAAATGACCAGATACAACAAAAGTTTATTTAAATATCAGTATTCTGGGTAAGATTTTAAACAAATAGCATGAGACAAACTATTTTACCAACACAACATAAAACAAATATTGTACAAATTATTCAATTAGCCCTTTACCTAAAATCTAGTTTTGTTAAAATTGCACTTAAATGTCCAAACAAGTTACATCAGGGTACTCATTAACCTTTATTTCTTATGTTAATGATGAAATATTGGAACAGTATGGTTTACAAAATTGTATGATGAATGAGCTTTACCAATTGTACTGGGAATTCATTTGCGTTAACTGTGTGGAATGGGCAATAGTTGCTTGGCTAGGGTAGGGATTTTCTAATAGATCTCAATCAGTCTTTTTTAACTTTAAAATTTTTTAGGACTTAATATGCCCAAGGGGCACACACATCATTATTTTACTACTTTTCAATAAGCTGAAAATAATTTCTTTCTTTTCATACACATCTCTTGCATGTAATGTGGGGGTGCTTTACAGATGTTATGAACTTCTTGCGAGAGTGGTGGGTGTAAGGTGAGAGGATTTTGGTATACCTCTATGGACTTTCATGTACTGTGGTTGAAATTTGTCTGGAAATTTACATGATCTAAGCACACAGCTAACTGAAATGACTGCTTCCTTGTGCTCCAAAAAAAAAAATCAGCCTGGATTAATCTAAAGTACACACATCTTTAGCAGTTATTAAAATAGGGAAATTAAATTTGCCAGGCCTGACAAAACAGCTTCTGAAAGTGCAATGAATGGATTATCGAATATATCAAATGTAAAAAGAAGTTATCTGCCTTTTTCATTGGGTTTCTTTTGGGGAGGGGGGTAGTTGTACAACTTGCCTCTAAAGTCCAGGAGGGTGAAAATGACCAAGCGGAGCTAGCAGTTTTTTGAAAGATACACATGTGAAGTAAGGCCAAGCTGTAAACTCATTAACCCAAATTACACCCATCAATCATACACCAAAATAAAGGGAACTGAAAGTTCTTTGCACAGTATACGAGGTCTTTAATAAAAAGCAAATATAACCAGTGAAGAAAACCAGGGACATTCTTTTTCTTTTAAAAATACGAAACTGTAGAGCGCCACAATTCCAATGATATTCATTATATGAATTGTGCTATAAATAGGAAAACTATAAAATAATTTGTAAAGTCATTAAATCAAAGTTTATTTTGCATTTATATCTTTATGCAAACGCCTTCAAATCATAATACATTTGTCTTCGTCAGTATTGTGGTAAAAAACATCTGTAATTTGCTGTGTATTTCGATATTTGAGCGTATTTCGGTTTTTGTTGGGTTTTCTTCCTCGTAACCCAGTGCCACCCACTTTTATCGACATTACTTACGTCGACAAGCCGCCTATGTCGACCTAAATGCGAAGTCTCGGGCCCATGGTCAATGGTTACTACGAATTTATCACACTTACGCCGACGTCGAGATTTAAAAAAAAAAAAATTAATGTACATGTGGACAGAATCCATATGTCACAAATTGATCAAATCTTTTGTTTTATGATTGTTTTTGTCGACCAGCTGCCAGTTCCAACCCATACTGTACTTCATTCTACAATTATTTTAAGTTTGTGGAAAATTATCAGTCGTTGACAGGTTTTAATTTTCCTTGAATAGCCTCATCCCCTTGGTAGCCTCAGAATGTTGATAGGGTTTGTTTCAGGCAGACCAAAATCCAGGCCAATTAAGTACATGAAGTGTGTAAACTACGAATTATCCGTATTGCTCTTATGACGTCACAATTAAGCGTGGGCAGCGCTCATATGCGGCAGTGAATTAATGGTACGAACTCAAAGTGTGTGATGGCCATTATGCAAAGTTAAATGGCATTAAAGATTCTCTGGGACTGGTTGATCCCAATTACCTCAGATTCGGATGGATAAAATTTGTCCCATTTGTGTTATGTTTATTTCTCACGGTGATATTTTATGCGGGTATTTCGGCATTTAGTACCAAACCATTTTTTAAAAATTATTTTCACTACAAACTGGATTGCTAGTATTTATTACAAAGCATTCTGAAGCATTGTCATTAAATGATGATGAGATAGATGATACAATTATGTGCATCCCGAATCTGCACTACTAATTTGAATGTCGTGAATTTAAATCACTCAATTATTTAATGTCAAGCCAGATTCTTCACATGTTGTATATACTGTATATATTGTACATAACATATAGAAGGTCTCAAGGTAGATTAGTTACCTTCTCTAAATAAAGTCTTTATTATTATTGTTATTATTATTATTTAGTGACAGGTATTTTGTTGACGATGGGATATAGGTCAATTGTGTGTGTGTGTGTGTGTGTGTGTGTGTGTGTGTGTGTGTTTTCTAACGGGACGTGAGCGATACATGAATTTTTAAACATATGACCCATACTCATTTTTGTGGATTCTTCACATATTGTACAATCAGCACTTTTATGTAGGTCCCTAACATGTCATTCCAAAACATAAAATATACATTTTGTATACAGGTACCTAACGATAACGGGATTACTATGGCTATAATTCGAGTTTCCTGTGACCCTTACCTCCCCATTTTTGATATTTCGACATTTTTATTGGGGTGTAACATAAATATCCATATTACCCTAAACGGGGGTGGTGGGGCCGGTATGAAAGGTCAGTGGAAATTCGATTACTCGCCCCAAAGCTGATTCGGCACATTACGAACTCGGACTACCCAAATCGGCTTATTTACGTACACGGCTCATTACGTACTCCTGTTATCGGCCCACGACTTGTATAATAGTAATGTGGATGTAAAGTCCTTCTTCAATGGGCATTTAATGTGTGTTTGTTAATTTTCAGTGCATCTGTGTATGATTGTTCGTATCCAGTTAAAGTACTCGGTAAAGGTCAGTGGAAACTCGATTACTCGCCCCAAAGCTGATATTCAGTAACAAGCATTTCAGTCATGAGTGTAATTTTCTAGAATTCGCACACATACCTTTTAATGGCGTATATCAGAAAATTTTATCACAAGTAAAATTTAATTTAATCCGAGTAAATTCGCCAACATGACCGCGGTGACGCGCGTTTTCGTTACAGCACAGGTCACATAGCTCATGTACGCGCTTTAAGGCATCTTTTTGTAGCTACATGTGTCATTTCGGAGAATTTGAGAACACATATCTTTAAATGACGTTTATTCTCTTTATTTCGTGCCCTGTTCATCCAAATTCCATTGAAGATTATTTTATAAATTTATCGAAAAAATTGTAACGTCAAATTCAATGATAACGTACTTAGACATTTTTAGGCACAGTCAAGCAAGCGATCTCGTTTAAACCGGTTTTGTCACGCTATAATGTTAGAGGGTACGAGCCCGCAGTTGTGAAAAAGTTGTACTGCAAACATAAACAGAGATGCGATAATTTCGTCATTTATCAAGAAAAGCGTGCGAAAACATCCGCAGGATAAAAACAAAAATCGGCACACAAGTCCAATAAATTGAAGGCATTTATGTAACTTATCTTCTGTATGGAATTTCATTTCTCTTAATTCAATTCGTACGTAATGCCTATTTTTCCCATACAAATATGTGCTTTCACACACGTAAAAGACTAGAAACACGGCCGTCAGTTCAGATTTTATTTTAGTTAAATTTTACATGATGATAAATTATCATTTTTAAGAAATGTTTCATGTAAGAATAAAACTTATTGTATGTTACTCCTCTATCCCATTCGTAGTTGAACATCCATGAAGGACACGAAGATGCTCGCGACTTTTTGTTATGCAGTCGCACCTTGATTCACCCTGCACAAGCAATAGTTCAATCCAATATCGATTTTCTTGACCCACTGTAATGCCGAACTGCCACTGTAAAGTCCATAGCAATCGAAAATTATTTTTTTAAATTTATATTAGTAAATGCTCTTACATGACCAATGTGATTTATACTATAATGATTCCTTAGTGCAGTAAGATAGAATCAACAATAAAGGGCATGGGGCAATATGCTGAAATTACGAGAATACGTTAATTCAATTCTCTTTCTAAACTTTATACAAAGTACTCAATAGCAGGAGCAAATTTAGCAAAGACGTTGTTTTAACAATTTCGTAGCAAACAATAACGCACGCCCATTGAAACAAGAGGGGGTATTTATTGCCGCATGAATTATTTCTGACTTTATAATAAATAGCAATGTTGGTTTATTATGTCAAATCACTGATTCGTTATGAGAGAGGAATTATTATATTAATGTTGCTGTTCAATGTGCTCTGCTATATTTACCTGGTTGCTCTCAGGCCCGGCCCTAGGGCAAGGCGAACGAGGCAACCACCTTGGGTCCCGCGCTTCTCCGCAATGCAGTTTTGTTTTGCTTGGGGCCCCCGCGCACATTGCTTGCAGCCTTAAGCCCCGCACATCCTAGGGCCGGGCCTGGTTGCTGTTAAACAAAGACGATCTTGAGATTTGGTCCTGGGGTTGGGGGTGGATTTGTTTTTCTTTAAATAAAATTAAATGATCCGTGTCTGTAATGGGTCGACTTTGTTCTGGGCCGACTGTAACGGTCATGACTTCTAAGTTAAATTTATATGGACCGCGTCTGCAATATGCCCTATATGTTATGGGCCGAGAGCGCCATTCACCCTCCCTAACATGTCATTCCAGAGCAGAATATATGTGAAAGGTATATAGTGTTACAATGAAATTCTTCACTGCACGACTTGTGTATGGTTTATCAGCTTAATTATGAACTTCATAATCTTACAATCTTAAATAAATACGGCATTGCTTTAGATTAAAAGATAATATAATCCAACACTTAATAATCCTTGTCAACTTACCAATACCATTCAAAAATCCACAGAGAACTAATATCGCCACAAAATCAACTCTGGCCATATCCAGATAAGACTTTTCCAAAGCAGTTAAGTGAACTGAAATGTATGCAGGCAGGTAACGAGTAAAGGTGAGAACAGGTAACTGCTGTCCCACAGGAACTGTATGTAGGTGAATACTGCTTAAGTGATAAAGCGGATGTGAGAGACGACGTTTTGTGGCGTTAGACTAAGTGTCAGGCTTGTGGCGAGTTCTTGTCACGTGACAGTGTAGTTTGTGCCCTTCGTTATTAAACCTGACAGCAATGATTCTCAATAACAACAAGAGTTGGTATAGTTAAACATTTTTCACATTTGAAAGTAAATGCAATCGATTAGTGGACAGGTATATTTTGGAGAGCATGTATGAACCCCTGTTCATAATTTATTATAAAGAATGAACCTATATACTAAGAACACCTTCATATAAGAACACCTTCATATTAAAGACAGCATGTATGAAACACTGTTCCTAATGTATCATGAACATTGAACCTATATACAAAGGGCACCTTCATATCGCGGACAGTACTATGAAGCAGTTACTATTTATCATGAAAATCGAACCTATATAAAAAGGACACCTTCATATCAAGGACAGCATGAATAAACCCTTGGTCATAATTTGTCATGCACGTTTGACCTGAATACTAAAGACACTTTCTTATGAAGGACTGCAGTATGAACCGCTGTTGCTAATTTGTCATGCACATATAACTTGCATGCAAAGAACACCATCATATCAAGGGGCTGCATGTACGAATCAGATCCTAATTTGTCATACACCTTTAACCTGTATACAAAGGACACCTTCCAACAAGGAATACAACTGACTGCCCTTTTATAGATACATCTCACCCAATATTTGACTTGATAACTTGCAAAAAATAACTGATATATGCAAAACATGGATCACTTCTTGTATATATCTTTGGGGTTTTTTTTAGAATGGTTAGTAAAATAAAAAAGAATTATGTCTGTATATATGACACTCGGAGAACTGATTAATAAATGTCTAGATGTATGTTACTTGGACAACTGGTTAATGTTTGCATATATGTTACTTGGACAACTGATTAATTAATGTCTATATGTTATTTGGACAACTGATTAATATCTATATACATGTTACCTAGATGACTGATTAATGTCTGTATGTTATGTGGACAACTGATTAATGTCCATATACATGTACATGTTACTTGGACAACGGATTAATGTCTATATACATGTACATGTTACTTGGACAACAACTGATAATTAGAATATTATCTCCTGAATCGTTATTTTCATACGTCACTAATGATTAATGTGTGGAAAGTCATCATTAATCTACAATCAACTGCAGACGGTCTCTAGAATGTTTATATATCCGTATTATTGCGACATGGGCGGATCACAATTTGATATACCAATAGTATTGGTATATCAAATTGCTTTATACCAACACTTTAAATGCCATGTTATTTTTAATGTATGTGGTATATATATGGCTTGGAGCCTTATGCCTGATCTTTTTGGTAAAATCCATATGTGTTGATCCCTTGAAATTTTGCATATGATGTGTAAACATTGTTTGCCAATAAAATATTATTATTATTATTATTATTATTATTATTATTATACCTTTTAAATGTTTTTAGTGACTACCTTTTGTATTCTAGGACTTCATGTTTACTTTTATATAGAAGTGTTTATCTTTCTGGTTGGATTTTTGTCTTGTCTGCAATTTTTTTCTTTACATTAAGGGCACTTGAGTTTTATTGGCACTATTTGCCAGTGTTTTGCTGATGTATTGTCACAACCCAAACATACATACAGAGAGACCTGCTTACATACATACATACATACATACATACATGGGCGCCCGCAGGATTTTTTGCAGGGGGGGGGTCAGGATTTTTCGGGGGGGTCAGTCAGTCACGGCCGGGAGAGTTAGTATAAGAAGCAGTCTGAAACTAAAGCTAATATATATTAAGCGTTTTGAACAGAATCTTGTGACATATTTTCAGCTTCATTTGCATGATTAAACTTGTCGGAACACACACACACACACACACACACACACACACACACACATATATATATATATATATATATATATATATATATATATATTTGCAGTATGATGGGGGGTCACGTGACCCCCCTTGACCCATGCTGCGGGCGCACATACATACATACATACATACATACATACATACATACTTTGGGGTCCCCGGGTGACCGAGTGGTCTAAAGCGTCAGCCTTTACCTATCATTGCCATCTCACCTCTGTTCACTTGGGTTAGAGTCTCGGGCTTGGCCAATATGGGTATGTGAGAAAACTTGCCAGTTACATTACAGTGCTCAAAATATCCGATAGCCCAACGCCAGGAGCCCCTCTACTTTAAATCGTGCCCGTCCTGTGTTCTAAGTGAGGTGCCCATCGGGCTTGTAAAAAGAAATCAAATTTGCCTGAGAAAATTTGGATGCGCTGATGAAATGCGGCAATTTATTTTCAAAATGTTGGAAAACTAGTAGATTATTAATATTTATCATCATGTATGCCCCTGATCCTTATGACGATCGTCTACTTAGCAATCAAAAGCTGTAAACTTTTGTATTTAAAGTGAAGCATGTGATCCATTAATGAGGAACGATTTCCTCGGTCAATATAACTAGTGCTCACATGGCTTTAACGTACGTGTGATATTAAAATACCGTTTTGGATATTTATGTGCCAGAAACTAGCCAATCAGTCTTGTGAGTACGGAACTGTCCAGTTGCACCAGGTGAAATGATGCATGGTTGTCTATCGTGATTGAGTCTAACGTGTATACACAAGCTGTTAATTGATTTCTTTGTTGTTGCAATTTGGAGAGGTTAAGGCAAAGGTGGAATGGTTTTTTTGGTTCTTTTGGGGGGTGGGGTGGGATTGGGGTTGTGGAATTATAAGTACCAAAAGAGATCAAATGTGATCGGGTTGGTTTTTAAGGCCTTGATTAAAATCTGACCGTCCTTTGCGTTATGTTGACTCCTCTTAGCCCCTTCCCACCATATCTTGCTGGTTAGAACTTAGAAGTGACACCCTGTATTTCAGAAATTTAATACAAAAACGTTTATGTTTTTTCCATGTCCTCCCTTGGTTGTATTGTTGTGTATAAGAAAAAAATAAAAGCTGAGCAATTTTTTCTTATAAAAGAACTTGGTCAGGGTTACTCTTTGCTCTGTTCTACCATGGTATTAAAGTTTGTTTGCTTTTATCCTTAACAGTACTCCCTTTCCTTCGCAATGGGCAGTGGGTTAGGCTTCCTTTATGTTCCTGCCTTTGCATGTTGAACATAGGTTCGTACTCCCCTCTCACCTGACATTGGTCTAGAGAGCTGCATAGTTTCCTTGCCCTTTCCCTATCAGTTTTCTTTACCATCTATAGAAGTGACTTTTACCATAGTCATTGGTTTATCCTTTTGTGGTGCTGTTTGTGTCTGCATTTGTTGTAATAAAAGATGGTAAAAGGGGAGGGAGTACTTTGCCCCTTGTTGACGTATGGTAGATTATAATTATTTAGTTTCGTTCCCAGTTACTTCCTAACCTGCAGAATTTGGAATATGTGATGAGTGTGTGTATTTTGGATTTTTAACATAGCTTTAACAATTTTTCTGTCATATCGCTACGATGTCTGCAGTATGACAGTTTAAAGTGATCGTTATAACACTGGGACATCATGCCGCAGACATGTGGTATTATGTCCCACACTCAGTCACATTATTCTGACAGCAGGCCGACCAGTCCTGACACCAACCTCTTAATGCTGAGCGCCTAGCGAGGCAGCTGCTAGCACCATTTTTATAAGTCTTAAGTATGACTCTGCTGGGGTTCGTAACCGCGACCTCCCGCATCCGAGGCGGACTCTCTAACCAACAGGCCACCGAAGTGGTCAGGAATATGTGTTGAAAGTTAGGCTGAATATATGGATATTTTTGAAAGAATGTAATAATGTGTCTAAGTGTAGATATTGTTGTTTATGTGTGTGCGTGCCTGTTCTTATTATATTTTTGGGGTTGTAATCTGTGTGCATTCCAGTTAGTTATTTGAGATCGCTGATGACGTATAGGATTGAAATTTAGTTGTGCCCAGACGTGATTAAAAACATGCTTTGTTTAGAGTTTGTTTTTCAGGTTAACAGAAGTTGGTTTTGATGATGTAAAGGATTGAAAGTCTGCTGTGCGCGGACGTGTTTGAAAGCATCTAGCGTCATTTTCTTTAGGGGTTGTAATTGTGAGTTCGGTTGTGTGCATCTAAGGTAAATGCTTCAATTTAAGTAACATCCTGCATTCTGAATCAGGTCTGTATAATTATTGAATTATGTGGATTTGCGGACTGGCATTTCCCAATTCCATTATTGCAATTTGGTTGTTCTTAAGCACCTTAGTTCCTGTCATCATGTTTGGTTTTTAAGATAGGATTGAAAGTCCGCTGGATGTTGACGTGATTGAAAACATCTTTTGAAAAACTGTTAGAGGGTCGTTTCTTTTTTTATCTTTTTTTTTTGGGGGGGGGTCATTTAGTTGGAAGCAACCGAGTGAGGTGTATCTCCTTATCTGCAGACATAGCATTGTAGCACATCTGAGTCGTCGGGGTGAGTTACCCTTTCTTTGTAATCGGAATCGTAGTTGGGTAGTCGAGTTCCGTGGTATTTCTGGGACCCGTGTGCCCCACCTTATGCGTCAGTCACATATTTTGGGGTCGCTATTTTTTATCAGTTGGGAGAAAATGACGTGGGCGTTTAAAGTCTCGATGAAATTGACCAGTCGATCGTCCGTTTGTTTGGGAGACCTTTACAATTAGGTTTTCCAGTTGTGTGTTGGTTCCACGTTACCCAGGTCCAATTACCGGTATACGAATCCATTGCAGTACAGTCGGGTAGCTGGGTGCATAAGTTACATGCTTTCCTGAGAGTTGGATGGAATTCTATCTGTAACTTTTTGTCCACATTTTGGTTTCCGTCGGATTTATCTTGGTCCAGTAGGAGTTCATCTTTGATGCACAAGGAAATCGGTGGCTTTACACCCGCATTTTGCCATCTGTCGGTCGTTCTGTCGCCATTAGGAGGGGAGACCAGTAGGGATAGAAGAAGAGAAAGCAGAATATTTTATTTTATTTGTACGCGTGGTATGAGATAAATCAAAATATATATATGTTCTTGAGAAGGATAGTTATTTAGAATTCACAGTTGCATAGGCGAGATGCTTGGGGCGGATTTGAGATAAAAAGGAATGCCCGGCTAAAAATTATGTCGGCGAAACCTTGATATTGCATTGTTCAAACTGTTTCAAGTTAAAGTTTAATTTAAAGAAAAAACAAACACAACAATTCAGCTGTCCCTTGCTCACGCTTACACTAATGTAATGAAACAATGGTTACAGGATAAACATAGTGGCATCCCTGAACAACAAAACTGTGAACAGAAGCAGTCGCTATACGATTCAAATGCTGATAAATACTGGTGATCGAATGAGGGGGCGCTCACCAGTTGTTATTTACTTTTGAGAGTGACGTATGTAAGGTGAAGTTGTTTGCATTTAAACATGCACAGTGGAGAGGATGTTAGCATACGTCTATGCTACTTTGATGTAATGTGGCTGACATTTCTTTGGATATTGTACTTGTGGAAATTGTGCATGATCTAAGCACACTGCTAACTAAAATGACTGCTCCCATGTGCTCAACAAATCAGCCTGAATGAGTTTAAAGTACGCTATCTGTAGCAGCTACTGAATTAGGGAAAATGAAATTTGCCAGACTAGACAATACCAGCTTCTGAAAGTGCAGTGAATGACTTACCAAATATATAAAATGTAAAATGTTATCGGCTCTTTTTTTTTGATAATTTACCTCTGAAGTGCAGGATGTGAAAATGACCAAGTGGAGCTGCCGTTTTTTGAAAGGTACGCATCTGGAGTAAGGCCAACCTGTTTACTCTAAAACCCATATTACCCATCAATCATACACCAAAATAAAGGGAATTAAAGGTTCTTTGAACAATGACTAGGTTATACAAGGCCTTTTTTTAAAAAAATAAATAAATAAAAATAAACAGTATGATCAGTGAGGAAACCAGGGGAAATTCTTTTTCTTTAAAATTCTAACCCTATGCAAAATACGAAACTGTAGAGTAAGAAGTGCATTATTAGAGTAATTAGACAAAGGTTGACCTCATGACCTGCAGGTAAACATTGCTTTGTGGTAAATTTTGTGAGATCCAAATAAGCACACAAGTCAATTTCAGAGGATTGTGTTGTTCTCTTTTCCTATTTGAAGTGTAGCACACACACACACACACACACACACACACACACACACACAGTGTATTTGTCAAGATTTGTACAGGTGTTCCGATGTGAGAAAATTCCTTCCAGATATAAGGTACCTATTACAGTATTTGTATCATAGTTACTTTGTCAACTTAAGTGACCAGGATTTTATTCAGCATTGTTTAACATTTTAAACTATTGTTTTTAGCATTGAAAAATTATGTATATTTTAATGTCTTGCTGGGTTTTTAAAAAACAAAAAATGGAAAATCGCTTCTTGATATTAAAAATAGAATATCAGTTGTTTCAGTTATTAGCTAAGCTGAACGTGAAGCCAGGTGTCCATCATGCATCATTCATAGTCCATGATAAGTTGTTCATCAATAATTGCTTGTTACCACTCTGGAGTCACCACCGCTCTGGTGGCCTCTTGGTTAGAGCGTCCGCCTCGGATGAGGGAGATCGTAGGTTCGAACCCCGGCCGAGCCATACCAAAGGCTGATAAAAATGGTACCAACAGCTGCCTCGCCAGGCGCTCAGCAATTAAGAGATTAGTGGTCGGCCTGGTGTCACAATAATGTGACTAGGTGGGACATGATGCTACATGTCTGCGGCATGATGCCCCAGTGCTAGAAATCACTATAAACCTCCACACTGCAGACATCGTAGCGATATGACTGAAAAATTGTTAAAAGTCATTCACCGTCAGCAATAAACTGGATTTGAACCTGTGTACATTTCTGAATGTAAAGATTTATTAAACAGGTTTCAGCCATTATATGATCTATGTACCGAGTGCAACTTGTTGACATGTAAAAGCTTTGATCTGTCATTAAATAACTCAACAAATACTGGGCAACTTGTTGACATGTAAAAGCTTGGAACTGTCAATAAATAACTCTACAAATACTGTGCAACTTGTTGACATGTAAAAGCTTGGAACTGTCAATAAATAACTCTACAACTACTGTAACAAACATTATAAAGAATTACAATGAAATGAGTATGAATCTTAGAGACTGTATCAGTCTACTTTCAGAAGGGACCGTTCCGGTGGCCTAGTGGTTAGAGCGTCCGCCTCGGGTGCGGGCGGTCGCTGGTTCGAGCCCCGGCCGAGTCATACCAAAGAATTATAAAAATGGTACTTGAAGTGCATCGCTAGTCGCTCAGAATTGAGAGGTTAGTGTTAGGACTGGTCGTGCCTGGTGTCAGGATAATGTGACTGGGTGGTACATGATGCTACATGTCTACGGTATGATGGTCCAGTGTTAGACATCACTATTAACTGCCACACTGCAGACATCGTAGCGATATAACTTAAAAATTGTTAAAGCTACGTTAAAAAATCTAAATAACACACACACACACACGCACACTTTTAGAAGGAACGCACATACAGGCTTGTGCGTGGTCAGATGTGCCTGAAGTACATAATGAATATACATGTAACAATTCAGTGCTAATAACTCTCCCTCTACTGAATGATCTCCCTAATCTGACGGTTATGTGATTATTGTTGTGTTGTGTTAATAGCTACAGTACTGGGACTATTTGTACGCTTTCTTCCAGTAATGAAATAAATTCTCTAAGAGACAATACCTTACCAACTGACGTAAATAAAACTACTTCTTTAAACTATAGAACATTTGGTTTAAATAGGAAAGGTTTAAGGATAGCAAATTTAAATATTCACTATGTTTTACCTAAACTAGATGAAATAAAGTTAATTTTACATGAGAAAGGGTCAGTCGATATGTTGGGACTGTGAGACCATTTTGAATTCTACAGTTTCAGATAATCTACTCAGTATAGATAATTATGAATTGGAAAGGAGGGACAGAAATGATCATGGAGGGGGCATTCTGCTATGCATTGCACATGAATTGGAAAGGAGGAACAGAAATGATCATGGAGGGGTATTCTGCTATACATTGCACAGTCATCAAGATATAGATGAAGGGAGGATTTAGAAACAGGCAATATAAAAACAATATGGATTTGAATATCACTTCATCAATCCAAACCATTACTTCCGTGTTCTGCATATATAACCCCAATTTCCACGTCTGAATGGCTTGATAAACTAGGAACTGAAACTGAAAAGGCTTTTCTAAATGAAGAATATGAGAGTCGTTTAATTTTAGGTGACTTTTGAAAGATCCTCCTCAAAAATGGCCACATTTCATCCAGACATATAATTTATCCCAAAATGATCGATAAACCAACAAAGATAACTGAAAACAGTGCTACCCTTATTGAACATATCTACTGCAACAGACCAGAAAATATTAGTGAAATGAAAATGCCATAAGTGACCAATATCTGGTGGATAACTTCCGAAATAAAGGAAACTAGACATAAAAGGGATACATTTCATAAGAACAAAGACTGGAAAAACAATAGAAAATAGAAACAATAGAAAATGGCAAAATAAAGTAAACTTTTAATAAATAAATCTAAGAAAAGTTAATATGCAACTTGTATTAAAGAAAGCAAAAATTCTGTCTCCCATATGGCAATATCCGAATGAGCTCAATCAGTCAAAAAGAACTCCATTCCAAATCACCTGTGTTATAATGACAGCACTGCTCAGTTAGTGCAAGATATAGCTGACATGTTTAATTAGTTCTTTTCAAATATAGAAAATATATATTCTGGCAGTGAACAAAATGGCTGTAATCCAGACTGAGACCGGAAAGTTTTTTTTTTTTTTTTTTTTTTACCTAGAATTGCTAGTGATCTACAATTGACCCTAGATCAAAAGCGTTGTCATGTTATACAGGTGAGTGGGACCAAAGTCCTACAGTTAATTAGTTGTTATAGACAGCTTGTATCCTAAAGCAGACAGTGATATTTTAACATTCAAACTGAAGACAGACTACCAACTGTTGTGTTTATTTAGCTCTTTATATTTTATAAATGTCTTAATAGTTTCATGTACAAGATTACAGACAAATGGCTACTTAAAAATCTTCTTTGTATTAAAGTTTAATGAGATACATCCTCAATTTCAACGAATCCATTTTTTAAAAAAAAAATCATAAATCCCATGCATATGTTTTACATATATGACAATTAATTCTTTGAAAGGGTGCAGTGAGGCGGGGCAATATGCAAAAAAAAAAACAACATATTTTCTTGCTTGGAATATTACAAATGAGAGGAAAGTTAGCCTGTTATAACGGGATTAGCTTGATTTTAGAAATAGACGAATCCTTTAATGCAGAAGAAACAGGAATTATATGCACAGTCAGACCACTACAAAACAGTCACTCAGAGGATCGTCTAGAAGTGTTTTTTTTTTTTTTTTTAAGATGGCTGTTTTTACATGAAAGCATATTTGTGATAACGTAGTTTATATACTCTGTGTGTGTGTGTGTGTGTGTGTGTGTGTGTGTGTGTGTGTGATATCTGGGTTTTAAAGTAGCTTTAACAATTTTTCAGTCATATTACTACGATGTCTGCAGTGTGGCAGTTTATAGTGATGTCTAGCACTGGAGCATCATGCTGCGGACATGTAGTATGATATCCCACCCAGTCACATTATCCTGACACCAGGCCGACCAGTCCTAACACAAACCCCGTAATGCTGAGCGCCTAGCGAGGCAGCTGTTGGTACCATTTTTAAAAGTCTTTGTTATGACTCGGCCAGGGTTCGAACCCGCAACCTCCCGCATCCGAGGCGGACGCTCTAACCACTATGCCATTGGAGCAGTCAGTTTATACGCTAGTCTTGAATTAAAATCTTGGCATTGATAAACAAATGGTCCTTGTCTTAATGCAGGTGGTAAATATGGCATACCATTTTGTGTGCTGGTTTTGAGTGTAAATTTAGGCGGTTTGACACATATGACCCTTGTTTTGATACAGGTAGTTGATATAGCAGGTTTGAACTTTACGCAGCAAAAGTAGTCACATATGTTAGACATTTTTGGATTGACATGCATTTGACAAGTATTACAGCATGTGCTTTATTTATGTTGAGTGCCACATTTAACAAGTATTACAGCATATGATTTATGTATGTTGAGTGCCTCATATGTAGAGCACAAGTGTGTGTGTGTGTGTGTGTGTGTGTGTGTGTGTGTGTGTGTGTGTGTGTGTGTGTGTGTGATTTGGATTTTTAACGTAGCTTTAACAATTTTCAGTCATATCGCTACGATGTCTGCAGTGTGGCAGTTTATAGTGATGTCTAGCACTGGGGCATCATGCCGCAGACATATAGCATGATGTCCCACCCAGTCACATTATCCTGACACCAGGCCGACCAGTCCTAACACTAACCTCTTAATGCTGAGCGCCAAGCGAGGCAGCTGTTAGTACCATTTTTGTAAGTCTTAGAGCACAAGTAATGTTACATATAAAATATGTCAAATATGTTTAACAGGACATACTAAATGTATTTGATTTCATATATGCAAAACTTGAAGAAAGCTTATTAACACTGTACCACAAAATTAGGGTATGTAAAATTTATATCAAATGGAAGACATGTTTTTCATATATACAGTTTTACTATATATGAATTTCATGTTGTGTATATTAAACAAGTTTCACATATCTTGAACATGTGGCTTGTGTATGTTAAAGATATTTCACATATCCACATATCTGTCTTGAACATATGTGACTTGTGTATATTAAAGATAGCTCACATATCCATATATCTATCTTGAACGTATGTGACTTGTGTATGTTAAAGATCTTTTGTATATCCTATTATTTTGAACGTATGTGACTTCTGTTAAACATGCATGTGTTTCAATATGCATTTAACATAATCATTATGTCAGGTCACATATGAACGTCTGTCAGACACACAACACCATTTTCACTGTGTATTGTGCATTGTGTTGAACATCTGTCGGACACACAGCACAATTTTCACTGTGTAGTTTGCATTGTGAACATCTGTCAGACACAGCGCTGTTTTCACTTTGTATTTTACACTGTTTTGAACATGTGTCAGACATATGCATGCAGCACTATATTCACTGTGTATTTTGCATTCTCGTCACATAAAATTTTGGATGGGCAAAGCTGCAAAGTAAGTTTTATTTAGGTCTCTGTCAAAATCTTTCTGAGCAAAAACATCCCACATAAATTCAAAATGAGCTAACAATTATGATTGATTGATGTTTTCATCTGTCACAGAAATCATGAGCTCATAAAAAAGTCACCCAAGTCATGTTAAAACCAATAAATCTTTGACAGATTACAGCAGTTCCTGGAAATTGCTAACGAGCTACAATTTGTTACTTTTAGTTATTGGTTGCTGTCAGTCAACTGTAGTAGATTATTCATACTGATAATTAACAACGATACGTATTCATCATGTATAATTATTACCTTTATAATACAATGAGATACAAAATGTCTGTCCGTGTGTGTGTGTGTGTGTGTGTGTTGAATGACATAGTTGATATATGACGGGAGAGTTGTGAACAATATTATATATATTGAATTCTCTTGCAGACAGTATCACCATAATATGTCAAATATGTTTAAGTTTTGAATACACTACCATTTAATTTGTCAGTGTGTGTGTGTGTATATATGTATATATATATATATATATATATATATATATATATATATATATATATATATATATATATATATATATATATATATACCACGTAAATTAAAAATACCATGGTATTTGAAGTGTTGGTATAAAGCAATTTGATATGCCAATACTATTGCTATATCAAATTGTGATCCGCCCATGGCGCAATAATACGCACATATAAACATTCTAGCGACCGTCTGCAGTTGATTTTAGATCAGTGATAAATTTCCACACATTAATCATTAGTGACGTATGAAACTAACTACAAAAAGTATTAATAATCCTCGTTTTCTAGATGAATTTAATATGGTACACATTTTCATCACAATCCTTTCTGCTTTCTGTTCCCCTCTCACCTCTCATGCATAACGGACAAACTACGCTGAAATGTGGAGAGAGAAAAGGAATTTGGACTGGATTAAAACCTTGAAATAGAAATTACACCAAGTAACCTAGAAGAATATGGTTCGTCGTAACGATACATGTGCACTTTCCTTGGAATTTATCTACAGTGTTTATCAATTATACAAAGTTGCAAACCATGTTGACATACAGTAATTTCCTCGGTTACGTGGCACACATACTGTGATGTATTTAATGTTATGTTGTTGTTTCTTAACCATACTATAATGTTCTAAAAATCGATTATTAATAATTAAATATGAAAATGTCCAAAGGCCGGCTTCTCTCTCTCTCTCTCTCTCTCTCTCTCTCTCTGGATCATCGTAGCAAGATACGCGCTAAAATCTATGAAATGACGAACGTAAAGGATTTTCGTTTGTGTCATCCCGCGATATCTCTAGACTTATGAATGATGGTAAAAGTTAAGTCAAACCGACCAAAGGATGAGAGAGAGAGAGAGAGAGAGAGACAGATAGAGACAGAGACAGAGTTTTAAACTCAAACCGACCAGAGAGAGAGAGAGAGAGAGAGAGAGAGAGAGAGAGAGAGAGAGAGAGAGAGAGAGAGAGAGAGTTTGTGGTCGGTGGTACTGTTACTAAAGCAGATTAATGACTTAGATTAACTTCAAATATATTAAAACATTTTAATTACCTCATGTTGGTTCGTCATTTCGCTTAGTTTCTATTCCATATTCATTTCCATGAGCCTGTAGGTGAATGGCTTAGCGTTCATGTGAATGGCGTAGCTAACCTAGTGTTTATAGTGCTCTACTTTTATTATTAAAACCATCGTTCATGATTAAATCGTAAGTGTGTATTATACTGATTTAATTAATATGAAGAAAATAAAAAATAAAAAAGACAGCAATGAACTTGTCAGTATGCAAAAGTGATTTGTGAATAGCCACAAAAGGCATAGAACTACATTTTGTAGCGGACACACTCCGGGATGTGAGGAGTTCATTCACTCGGTCATTCACTCGGTTAATACACAGCTGCCTGTAATAAATCTTAACTCGTTCAAAGGGCAAATATATGTATTTGTATGTGATATAAATAAAATATATGTACAGTACGTACGCTGAACCAATGATATACCACTTGCTGTATAAATTTTTCATTTAAAGGAAACTCGGCAAGCCTCGTTTCCTTTTAATGAAAAATTTATACAGCAAGTGGTAGATCCCAAAGTTACCATCAAATTCTACATATGGATTTACATTACAATCTACGTGTAATTCCAATGTTACCATCAAATTCTACATATGGATTTACATTACAATCTACGTGTAATTCCAATGTTACCATCAAATTCTACATACGGATTTGCATTACAATCTACGTTTAATTCCAATGTTACCATCAAATTCTACATATATTTTACATTACAGTCTACGTGTAATATAGATGTAATCACCAAAATCTACATGTGCTTTAACATTGCAATCTACATATAATTAAAGTGTAACTACCAAAATTTGCATGTACTTTAACAGGGCTCAGAAAAACCACTCGTCCACTTCTTATGACTGGGTGAAAAATTGGATGGGCAAAGTAAAACGTTATTATGTACTCGTCCTTGGGACAAATTGATGCAGATTCGTACCTTGAGAATAAATCTGTGTGCATTTTCTACCCTTAACAAGTGCACAAGTTAAACCACACTTGACATTTAGCTTACGTCAGTTATAAAGAATTTAAGCCTAATTTGCCTATATGTTGTTAGTCTAGAACATGTTACTATGGAAACAACTCCTTTTTTTATTGTTTACAAAGGTAACTGAGATAAACCTGATACTAAAATGGGTACACGTTATGAACACATTATGTTGCAGTTTCAGACCTAGCCCTCAATTTCTTAATGGTGTTTGCATTTATTGTGACATTTGTCAGCAATTTAGGCGTCATTCTGACGTAGAGAAAGATTCTCTTTCAGTGAGCTGTCGTATTTTTATGAGATTGACCTTTTAGAAGTTAATTGATGGAGAATGTAAAAATTTTTGCAATTTTTTTAAATCTGGCCAGGAAGTATTTCTGTTGGCGCAGGTCGCCAGTATTTTCAAGTCTGAAGCTTTATTGGTACATTGCAATGACAAGAGGAATATGCCAGCAGATATTTCGCAAGTAAAACGCTGAAATCATACATTCGAAGTTAACATGTTAAATGTCTCACCCAATGCCCACCAACTTTCACGCAGTGAATGATATTGGATTCAAGTAGATAATCTTGCGACAACAACCGGTTAGTTAAAATATAGTTGGAGTAATGACCCAGAAATGTTCAAAATCTTGTGGCCAATTAGCAGTCTTCCAAATCTTGTGGCCAATCAGCAATCTTCCAAATCTTGTGGCCAATCATTAGTCTTCCAAATCTTGTGGCCAATCAGCAATCTTCCAGATCTTGTGGCCAATCAGTAGTCTTCCAAATCTTGTGGCCAATCAGCAATCTTCCTTTTTTATAGCACCTGTGTGTAGCGTTGAGTAACTTGTTATGAAAGTTAATGGAAATTTAGTTGGTTGGAATTCTTTCAAATAGAAGATATTGGTATTTTTTCTCGTGAAAAGTAATTTAAAAAAAAAAACAACTTATATAACAATCTGCTGGCGTCTTTACTTTGGCGTGACAATGTATTGATAAAGATGGCCTAGTGTAAGCGTAACAATGTCTGACCAAACGAAAATTATACAATTTTGACATTCATTGTCTCTAAACGTATTCCATATCTAACCCGTAAAGATGTGTGATAGCTCAAATTATGAATCTAGATTAGTCTAAGATTTCATTGCAAAAGCAAATACCACTAAGAAATCAATGTCTGTGTGTTTAACTTAAGTTTCTTGGGCTACAAGCCAGGTCTCTTACTGTTATCTAAAGAACCATGTATTAGAACATGCTAATTTTATTATCGAGCCTGCATCAGGTACTTTCTTTGGTAAAAGTGTAAGCAGTGTAGCGAAGAATTCTACTGTATTAAGTATAATGAAGGAAGGAACTAGTATCTGTTGTGATTAACTTGTCGCAGGGACAAATGCTTCTGGGTTTTTTTGTTGTTTTTTTTTCTCCTGCTCAAACATTACAACTTCATGATTTGAATGTAGCCACCAAAATCTGCATGTACTTTAGTATAACGGTCTGCATGTAATTTAAATGTAACAACCAAAATGTACTTTAACATACTGTATATACTCGCTTATAAGTCGAGTCCAACTGCAGATTGCACAGACCCAGATTTGCTGTCGCTGAATGCGCTGGGTTCTTCCCTCCACCAAATTTATTGGCCGCCACGTACACCTTATCATGTGCTGAAAATGGCATCAAACAACAAGATCAGCAATTAATTGTTTTGACAAACCTTCATTGTTTCAGCCACTTATATAGGATGATTCCTGAGCACAAAACCCCATCAGTGTACCCAATCATCCCTCTCTTAAAACCCCATCAGTGTACCCTCTCACCTCAAACCCCTCAATGTACCTAATCATCCCTCACCAAAAAACCCTCAGTATACAGTCATCCCTCACCACAAACCCCTCAGGATACAGTCATCACTCACCTTAAACCGCTCAGTATACTAAATCATCCCTAACCACAAACCCCTCAGCATACAGTTACCTACAGCCATAAATCCCTCAGTATACTAAATCGCCTTTAACCACAAACCCCTCAGTATACTTAGTCATCCCTCGCCACAAAAACTTCACTAAACACGTCATTACTCACCATAAACTCTTCACTGTACCTATTCATCCCTCGCTACAAACCCGTCAATATACTAAATCATCTCTCACCATAAACTGCTCCGTATACCCAGTCATCCCTCACCAGAAACCCCTTAGTATACAGTCATCACTCACCACACATCCCTCGCTATACAATCATCCCTCACCATTAATCCTTTCAGTATATCGTGTTGTCCGTCACCACAAACCCCTCAGTATACCCAATCATCCCTCAATATAAACCCTAGCAGTGTATCCAATCATCCCTCACTACAAAACGCCATCAGAATAACCAGTTATCCTTAGTTGCAACACCCATCAGCATACCCAATCATCCAGACCAACCAAATTTGCAGCATAAAATAATATCCACATTTATCGCATACTAGTGGTTACGTATAAATATTGGTTTTGTTATTGCTGTTAACTTCTATTAGTGCGTGAGTGATACTATATGCGATCCCCCATCTGCTATGGTACTTTGCTTACCGTTATCTAGGAGATGATTGACAACGGTATTATTGCCGGGATCGAGACAATAAAATAAAAATATGAACTTAATCGATGGAATAACAGAGATCTGAGCAAAGATAGAGAATAGAACAACACGTCCCCCGTATGTAAAATATAACAATTTAATCAATTACATAAACAAAATGAAATTGAACATGACTTTTGAATGTACACGTTCTCTTAAAAAATAGAATAAAAAAATTTATGCAAAACGCCATTAGCCGTCTTGTTATATTGATAAAGCAAATTTCATCATAGTATAGAGTGACTGATGGAACTCAAATTGTCGGCATGTTAGCATAACCTGATTGTCTCCGGTCCTTTCCAAATAACTGTTGGTGACAGGTCAGCATTGCCATATTTCTCTCTCTCTCTCTCTCTCTCTCTCTCTCTCTCTCTCTCTCTCTCTCTGTAGTCTGCACTCCTTCTCTCCGTGTAGTTCAGGTATGGAGCTATTTCTCCCTTCAAAGAAATAAAACGCAACCTAAATATTTGTCAGATTTTCCCTTTCCTGTGATCGAAAAATATTCCCACTCTTGTTACATCATATTTCGATTTATCGTAATTCAGCAGAACTAAGTTAATATGGTCAGTTCGAAACTTGACACTGATACACAATCGGATTTACATGAAAAGTAACGCCTTTTCCCCAGCTGCTGGCCACATTGCTAACTGGAACATGACATAACAAAACCTCTTAGTAAACTATTATATCCTACTGTGGGCGACAAATTACTACCTGAACAATGTCGGTCGACACACGCCGATTTTCTCGGTTAAGTGGATTGAAAAATTAATTACAGAAATGAATTATTGAACTTCATGTCTTGTCATAACTACATTACTTACTAATTAGCGATTCATTGACATATACATAGCAAAATCAATTCTTAGCATACATGCTACATATAATTTAAGACAGATAAATTAACTCTCACTATTCGTATCAAAGTAATGCCTGAAATTCCTACAATATATGAGTTCTATTACATCTGAACGAGGTAATTCGAAAAAATTAATATCAATTCGAGCAATCATATATAATACATGAGTCATATAACATTCGAGACAAATGCATACAAATTATTAGATTCCAAACTCACGGAAAATTAATGTATGAATTTAAACGAATAAATTAAAAAAATAATTGCAAACTTATTTCAGTGAACATATTGTATGCGATTGAGACAATACTTTCGTGCCTTTTCGAGACTCACTCTTACTATGCAGCCGAATCTCTCTTTCCGTGTCCCTCAACTTCTTCCAGACGTCGTCCCTTGGACAGTTTTAATGAGAAAAGTACTTTTTACTGATCTCGGAGCCAGGTTCCCTTTCCGCCAAAAACTCGGACTGCCGAATTTCGCAAGGAAATTACTTAAAACCTTTAATTTCGTCTGGGAAAACTCACCCTCGTTAGCTTAGTCAGTTGGGATTAACTTTCTCTAACTGCCAACATATTTTAAATCATATGAGAAATGATCAGGAACCACTTAAATGTCATTAATGCTTTTGTGTAAAATTTTTATCTCTTCAGGTGTTTAAATAATTATCAGTTATGTGCCGAAAATTTGAAATCTGAAAATGTTCAATAAGAAAAGAAAAGTTTTCCGTACCAAAAATTAAAGGAAAAACATTCATTGATTTTTATTATTTATTGATAGTATATGAAAATGAGAAGGTAACAAATAATATTTAAAAAAAAAAAAAAAAAACACTAAATGGAAAATTTCATTGTGAACAAATTACAAAATAACGAGGTACACATAATTCTTGTTTTTTAGCTTTAGAAAGTTTAATGCATAAAACTGGTTTAAGATGTACATACTGAGTGTAAATTTACATTACTGTGCGCTTCAGCTTTGTTTGCATTACTTGTGCATACAAAGGGGTCGTTCACATATGACGTCACGCAGTGACGGGGGGAGGGGGTCAAAATTTTGTGACGAAATGTGACGAGGGGGAGGGGGTGTTGAAGAAATGTGACGTCACAGTAAATACGAGTGTGGAACGCTTCTTTCAAAAATAATATCAGAACAAAAAAGATATTGTGACCTGCATCTTCAGTCCATTTTTATCCGCAATAGATAACAACTCTCTCGAGGACGACTTATATTGATATTGTTATCTCAGATGAAATATTGGGTAATTGTTATAACCTTTAACATGTTTAAACTTGTTGTTGTTTTTAATTATGTTATTCTTTTTTTAATATAATGCAATACACACTTCAAAAACAAAATGTAGACTAAATAAACTGCAGGCCTACTGGTGATTAAACTTAGATTTTAGAAAAGTTAAACAATAGGCTAACAAGTTATCACCATCCTGACAACAGCCCGACGAGATCAAAGAAGCACGAGTTTAGCAAGTTGAAAGACGGTATTCTTTCCGCAGTGAACGTTTGATCTTTTAATATTTCTTATGTGAAAAAAAAAGCAACCAATGTAATTAGTTGAGTAGGGCCACCTTGGCCCTGTGTCGCGCCGGGACGCCGTACGTTAAAGGGAATAAATATATCAAATGCTAGCTTTTTTTTTTTTTTCTTTCGTTTTATTGAAAAGGTTTTGTTGACACCACTGAAGTGCTAGATTATAAACGTTCCTACTAGTACAAAGAGTCTTTGAAGCTTGATGACATTTAAAAAAAAACCAGTCTAAACAAGACAGGATGAGGGGAGAGAAGAACTTTGAGGATTGAGCCAGCGTGCGGCACTTTTAAAATTTACGCTATTAAAACCATACAACGTAAGGTGTCCAGTGTTACATTAGTTTTAATTTTCATGACTTCGGCAGCCCATATCAATAGATAAAAATAAATTATATCAGTCTTTATTTAACGTTTATGTGCTAGTATATTCTAAAAAAACCAAAAAGATGTGCCAAGATGAACTTATTATAAGGTATCAAGAATGACACATATTTGGCTGAAAAAGTTAACCATATGTTGCAAGAGCTCAAGGCGATCTCCATTACGAAAAAAAGGATCACTTCTTAACTTTTGGACAAATCAAGCACC
The DNA here is from genome assembly GCA_016617855.1 of Megalonaias nervosa. Classification (NCBI taxonomy): domain Eukaryota; kingdom Metazoa; phylum Mollusca; class Bivalvia; order Unionida; family Unionidae; genus Megalonaias; species Megalonaias nervosa. Next base: position 112,993 of record JAECUM010006595.1, read on the forward strand.
ATCAGTTTCAAAAAAGTTTCTACTCAGGATAATTTAGAGTCCAATGAACAACTGACTGATGTTTTGAATATGATTACTTCTGAAACATTGACTTCTACAAGTCATTTGGCTACTCCGAGAAATGCTACTGTTCAATAACATTTGAAGTCCCAAATTGATGTCATAAATTCTGACATCGTTGGTTTGTATAATCGGCAGAAACAAGGACTGCTTTCAACTGAGCAGAACTTAGAGTTAAAAGATAAACAAAACAGAAAAACTGAGTTGGAAAAGAAACTAAAGAGGAAGATTGATGATCAAAGAAGATCCCAAAAAGCAAGGGATTTGAAAAAAAAATCAAACTGAATGCTTAATCCTGAACTGCGCACAGAACTGAATATCAGGGCTAGATGTGGTTAATCAAAAATCGAAGAGGAACAACCATTGCTTTTGCAAACTATACTTAATATCGCAACGCATGGTTCAGCTTCTCATGAAAAAAAGATAGTTCGACGTCTACAGAAGTATGAAAACCTTAGATCAATTAACAGAGCAGTTAAAAAAGATGGCTTCAATATAAATCGAAGTGGACTATACTTTCGTCTACTTCCTAAACATAGTTCGTCGTCAGAAGGTAAGCGTCATGTAACCACTGTCCCAGTAAAGTTGATTAGAGCGCAAAATGATTATCACACTAAACATATTGATGGCCAGTTTTGCACAGCTACAATAAGACATTTGGAAGAGCTGTCTTCCATGCTTGGACAGGATGAGATTTGTTTTATCAGCCAGGATGATAAATATCGAGTCCCAATTGGTCTGGTCGCTGCCAATAAGCAGAGTCCACTGCTAACACACGTTGAATATAAAGTAAGCCTTCCTGACCATGACTGGGTAGTTGCTGCCCGGCACAAACTTATACCCTCGGTGTATGCCGGCATTGAGATCCATCGCAACGGTCTTGGAAACAGGGACACTGTTAGCTTTACTGGCCCAACGTTTATAGCCATCCGATGTGGAAAACACTCCGCATCAACAGCACTCAGTCATGGATTTGACTTTGAAAAGTTGCTGTGTCTGACAGAGTTCGATACCATAAGCAGGACTTGTGCTGATAAAGTGGTCAAGCTGATTCTCGTGTTTACTGTTGATGGTGGGCCGGATGAAAATCCACGGTATCAAAAAGTCATTAAGGTTGCCATCCACCATTTCCTGAAACACGATATTGACTCTGTCTTCCTTGCAACAAATGCTCCAAGACGAAGTGCTTTTGACAGAGTGGAGAGAAAGATGGCGCCAATGCGAAGGGAACTGAGTGGATTAATATTACCTTATGATAACAATGGCAGCCATTTAGACGAACGAGGTAAGACAATTGACATTGAGCTAGAGAAGATAACCTTTGAATTTGCCTGAAAAACTTTGGCCGAAATATGGTCACAGTTGACTATAGACAATTACCCAACCATTGCTAAGTATAAGGATCCATTAAATTCAGAGCTCATGAAACAGGATATATAGTGTAGAGATCAAAACTGTTGTGACACCCATGTCTGCTCAAGCCAATACTTGCTTCAGATTGTGAAGTGTGACGACAAAATGTGCTGTTCGAAAGCACGTAGCTCATACTTCAGCGTGATAAAAGACAAATTTCTTCCTCCTCCTTTACTCCTTGTTCAAACACGTAAAGGGCTTAAAGTTCCAGAACGAGCAACAGATGGAGCCTTGCACAAATTTCCATCCTTATTTGCAACTCAGTCTCAAAACGGAAGACATCCTACCTCGGTCAGCAAACACATTTCGGACAATTCCCTACGATCTTTATTGTCCTTCACTTCAATCTGTGCTGAATGAGAGAATTTGCAAGATATGCCACGTGTACTTTGGCTCTCTGGTCATGCTGCGCAGTTACTCAGTCCTTCACAAATAAATAGCAGTTCCATCGAAGTGCATCAGACCAATGAGAGTCTCAGCTAGAAGGCAACGCGAAATGATGGTCATACTAGCAAATGCGGAGAATGGAGAAAGTGTGGATTGGATTGACGAGGAGGAGCTTGATTTGGAGGGAATATCCCTTCGAATAAACGATGTTAATCTAGAAACAAATGGATTTCTTGTTCGTTCAATGGAGGAGCATCTTACTTTGCCTTGGTATAATGATAACTATGAATACTTAAGATTTTAAACCCTTAGAATGCTTGTGGATTTGATGAAACTTTAACTTTAGTAGGAATTGAAGTGATTGATGTGTTTAATTTACATTTCATTTTGTTTTTTTGTTGAAAATTTATTAAATTTTTTAAAAATAATTTCATAAACTTTTAACTAGCCAAGCAGTCCTTGTAAAACCCTGATTAAATAAACACTATTTTACATAAAATATTGTTGTTTTGTCTACATAGTTAACTGATTTACAATACATTTACTTTTCAGTGTTACAAGAAATTGTGGGAAGAAAGGGGGGGGGGGTAAGAGATTTGTGATGTCACATAGAGGGGGGTCTGGGTTTTTGTGACGCAGTGTGACGAGTGTGGGAGGGGAGGGGTCAAACAAATGGCAAAAATTGCGTGACGTCATATGTGGACGACCCAAAATTGACACAGTGCCGTTAAATGCATGAGAGTGCATGATATATCTACCTGACCTTGTAACAGTCACCAGTGTCACCCAAGTTATAATGTATTATGGTAAACTGATCATATCATACGGACAAAAGTATACTTTATGCATAATTTTGACAAGTAGTTTTTACTAAAAGACCACATCATGGAATGAGTGACAGATATACTTATCAGCATTTGGTAAGGATGCACAGTTGTGATTTTAATTTATATTTTCTGTCTCTTCTGTGATACTGTATTATACATCCTAGATTTGATTGACAGGAATTGTACAAGTTAGTGACGTGTGACGTACATAACAGTGTACCGTCTGTGCCTGCTTGTAAGTCGAATCCAACTGCAAACTGCACAGACCCAGATCTGCCGTCGCATAATGCGCTGGCAGACTGGATCTGTGCATTTTGTAAGGAGTAATCAGTAGAACAGACAACATAAACCCTGGGCTGTATCTTCATTATGCTAATGCCGATCACTATCTTTGTTGTTTGCAATTTTACTCGACTTATAAGCGAGTAAACACGGTACAATACTGGTGATTTTTGAGTATCATCATTATAGATGCTATGTATCCGTATTGATTTTCCTGAAGGTTTTGTTTTCAGTATTTATCCCTATCAACTACCAAAATGATCCGTCCAAAGAACTAAATTCATTAACATCTGGAGCCATCAATATGTTTACACTTGTTAATTAATTCGGATATCAGTTATGTATATATATATATATATATATATATATATATATATATCACCCAGCTATGCTTTCATGTATAGCATATATCAGTGAGCAAGTACAGTCCCATATGAGTTATACTCATTAATTCTGATAAAATTATTCTTATTAAATTATGGCAATCAATATTAGGTATAAAAAAAAAATATTTTAAAAACTGCCACTAGAACAAGCAGTTTTTTTTTTTTAGTTTCTTATACTTTTGCAAAATATGCTAAAATATGACAAAGTTCAAAACATGTAAAAACTCTTTTGAAGCAACCCCATCCCACCCACCCACCCCAAGAAAGTACAGGAGAGCATATGCACAGATGTGTTCAGATCTTAGTTGTCACTAATGGGTGAGCGACCACAACTTTACAACTCGATGTTAAAGAATATGTTAAGGGATCAAGTAAAAAATGAACATGAATGTTTTAGACGGGGGTAGTTTTTGGGTAAAGTTTTGGAAAGTAAACAAACACTTAAATGTTAGTTCAACTGGATGCTGATTTATACATAATTGTAAATGTAATAATGTAATCTAGGTATTATACAAATTACAATAATGTAATCTAGTTACTCCTATCAGTATTAATTACAGTTATGTAATTTAGATACTCCTATCAGTGAATATTAATTACAGTAATGTAATCTATGTACTCATATCAGTGAATGTAAATTACATTAATATAATCTAGGTACTCCTATCAGTGGATATTAATTACAATAATGTAATCAAAGTACTCCTATCAGTGGATATTAATTACAATAATGTAGTCAAGGTACTCATATCAGTGGATAATAATTACAATAATGTAATCTAGGTACTCATATCAGTGAATGTAAATTACACTAATGTAATCAAGGTACTCCTATCAGTGAGTATTAATTACAATAATGTAATCTAGCTACTCCTATCAGTGAATATAAATTAAATAATTTAATCTAGGTACTTCTATCAGTGATTAGAAATTGCAATGAAGTAATGGACTCCTATCAGTGAATATAAATTACAATAATTCAGGGTACTCCATTACTGAACATAAATTACAATAATGTAATCAAGGTACTCCTATCAGTGAATGTAAATTACAATAATGTAATCAAGGTACTCCTATCAGTGAGTATTAATTACAGTCATGTAATTAAGGTACTCCTATCAGTGAGTATTAATCATATGTAGTTTCTGCTGTGCTCATTTGAAGTCATATGGTCTAAATACATGGTTTAAATGACAAATAGGCACATAAATCCTTAACCTATATATTTTAGCTATATTTTGCATGTACCACCTTGTCTTATGATTTTAAAGTTAAAATACTTTTAAAGGTAGTAAGTAAATATTCAGTGCAAGGCACTCGCTTCCACCATAAACTCAATGTATTTAATCTCTTCTGTGTATATAGTATATCTTTTATATGTTGCCCATGTTAACTTGGTCAGTATTGATTTATATTAGAAATGCAATAAAATGAATTCAATTTTACACCAATGTAAACATGCTTCTAAACATAAAAAGGAGTGCCCTTTTTTCATTTAGGACAGCTTTGTACAACCTGTCATAATTATTTGGGTTGTTTTTTTTTTAATGGTATGGCTTGCGCACATTAGCAGTTGCTATTTTTTAAAATTTCTTCTCAGAGTCCGCCAGATGAAATTCTGACCAGATTTGGCACAAAACATCCTTGCCTGAAGAACTTTCAAAATTGAGCACATGCTGCCAGTATGCCAGCAGACACGACCACCATTAATAAAAATAGGGAAAAAACCCTTAAAACAATATCTTCTCAATAAGATAAAATTTATTTTAACATCGGCATGATTTAAAACAAAAATAAACACAAGCTCCAACGAGCTTATTACAGACACTGAATGATAATCGCTGAACAAAATTTTGTTCAGACATGACAGAAAGCATTCTGGAAGGAGGGCCTTTCAAGTTTGTACCAATGTTGCCGATCTGCCCTCAACTAAAGGTGCAATTAACAAAAGATAGACAAATCTTTAAATCACTCGTATAAAATATGGACACTTTTTTTTTTTTTTTT
>JAECUM010006596.1:0-34217 GCA_016617855.1 Megalonaias nervosa
ACATAAGTCGATTGATTTTCCTATTTTGTAGGTTTTAACTGCAGTACCAGCCACCCACCTCTGTGGGAATCACCAACAAAACGATGTACATTTTACATTAACTGGGATTGCTCCCTGGGCGAAGGAGAAGAGGTTCTTCTGAAAACATGGATAAAAGACGATGACTATAACGTGGCTAAATGCGCACTGGCATTAAACTTCACAACAGAGAAAGGCTTTAATGGAAGAGTTCAACGATATAAGGAATATGGTTTTATCCTAAAAGACCTAACCACACAAGACAGTGGGTATTATAAATTAGTGGTGATAATAAAAGACACAGAGAGGCAAGAAAATACTAGTTCGGTATACATACCTAGTAAGTATGAAAACACTTTTCTTTTCTTTCTTTCTCACTGACAACTGTGATACATACCTAAATATTTATAAATGTTGTTGCGTGTCACACTCATGTAATTTACATAAATTTAAAAACAATTGTATATAAGCTAACTGTGGTGTTTTCAGTCAACGAATCGTGAATCGTGCCAATGATCAACTACGGCCTTACGACGGAGCAGAACGAATCCTAACGAGATCATGTAATTTAATGTAATATTTGAAATAAAAAATATTCCGTAAAATGCCCACTACCTCATCATGTGCCCTACATGGAAATTACGACGCATTCATTAGAAGCTAAGAGATTATATAATCGGTATTAGACAAACAAATAGGTGCTATCTTCATACGAAGGTTGTTTACGATGTAAACAACTTAAATATTTATTGCTTATATGTTAATCTAAAAAATTTTAATACCAATATACCATTTACAATCAACGCGCTAGTGTTTGTTTTCGAAATCTGAACCATGAGAAATCATGTCCATAAAATAGATAGCCTGACTTTCGTCTATGTCATAGTTTCCTTACATCATACCAACTGCGTTATTTTGGTCATTTGAAAGAATGATTCGTTGTCCAAGTATACATGATAAATGATAAATGATAATATATTGATCTGCACACACACACACACACACACACACACACACACACACACACACACACATATATATATTGATGTCTTGTATTTAATAAATAGTATAGAACGCCTTCTGCAGTTATTCTTCAATAACAAATAACATTACAGATGTCCCTTTCCATATGGTTAGAGGTCATTGGGCAAATCACATTATGCTCAATGTTCATTAAAGCACTTATTAATTTTGCGTGTAACTGAAGTGGAGTAAAGACTGCCCTGAAAGTATTTTTCCCATGAAACTTAAACCCTAATTAACATTTAACATACACCAGCTGTTTGTGTGTATCAGTTCTAATATAGTGTGGATTATCTGATTACTATTATTGTCAAGTGATATTTCACAGCTAATTAGTTTTAAGGCTTACATTACACATCTATCGTATCTTCCTTCACGAAAACCATTCACTGATGCAACGTAGAGTTAGAGAGGTGAATTTAGGCAGATCATTTCAACAAGGTCCGATAAAATCAGTACAAAAGAAAGGCACGTGTAACCTTCATATAAACCCAAGCTAATACCAGATGAAGATTTTAAAATTCTTTATCAAATTGGTTTATTGGGAGTAGGCTATGTCAAGTTTATTTCACTTGCTATTTATTATTTCTCTTCAAAACTTGTCATGTACTGCTTGTTTCTCTGTGTAAGAATGATTGTACAAAATATGAATCATCTACAGGTCAAGCAGTCCACGTACAGAGTCAAAAACTACAAACAAAAGCTACAACAACAAAACGTACAACTCGATACAAAATCTGAGAGACTCGAGTTGACTATTGCTTTGCTAGAGGATAGCATACTTCACCTTTTGATATTACTACATTGGAACTTAATACTTTTTACTGGCATTTCCTTCTACAAACATTTTAATGATTTAAATTTATTTGAATGTCTAATAAACCCTGTACATGGGTAGCTATGTGCCAGGGGAACATGCTAGAGACTATATTACAGTGAATATATTTTAATTGCATATTTAAACGGAACTATTAGTGTATATTTAGTCGGTGCACTTTGCCTACAGTGTGTGCAGTTTCATATTTTTGATATTATACATGTGAACATTTCACTTTATGCGATTCTGATTGGTCCAAATAAGCCCATGAAATTATTGTGCAGTATTCTCTTTACTGATTTTCTGCGATCGTGGGATTTTGGAATTATTTGTTTTCATTAAACATTTTTGGCCGCCATATTGTGATTCGACTCACGAAAGGGAATTGGGAAAAATGGTCTGGGCTGTTTCCATATTGCCAATTTACCCCCACAGGGGTTTATTATGTCATGTATAACATATAATAACATGAAAAATGGCAAAACCCCCAAGACAATAACAATAACAACAAGTAAAACTACCGGTATTGCTTAGATAATAACGAGTGTGGGGGTGGGGATGGATGGGCGTTATATCTGTAGCATGGAATCCATCCTATATACAAGCTTGGTTTAAATGTGAACTTACTGAAGTAAATAAATTCACCTTTGTTCACAGAAGAATGTAGACATAAACCGGTCCCTCCAACTGACAGAACTTTATCTAACCACAACATATTTTAGCGGTAAATATGTGATGCAAGTCCGACTCAAAAAGAGATTTGTTTACATCTTCTGTACAACCTATTGTTCCAAATCAAGTACTGCAAATATCCGGTCACAAATGCATTACAGTAAATATGTGTATCTCTGCATCCAGTATTCTTCGTTCCACAAAAATATCGCAACAATATAATGTTTGGTTGTGATGTGGAATTTAAACGTAAACACCGTCACTGTGTAGTTTTTATGAGATTGTCTCTCATAAACTCTTAGCAATGCTCTATTCCATGGCCAGAAAGAAAGAGAGAGAGAAAGAGTGAGGAGTTCAGACTCTCTCAAGGAAGGTGTCACTCATAACGGTGTAGATACGGCTACATCTGGGGAACTTGGCAATGCGGAGGTACGGGATCGACTGTAATGATACAAGCCGCTTTGAGTTCTGACGAAACGGACTAATTTTGCCAAGCAACTCTTCTCGCTTCTTATACACAGTTTCTCAAGACGCGGCCAAATATGGTCATACGATTTAGTTATTGGGTTTCGCCAGAATCTCAAAGTGAGGCTTCCTCGTTTTCTTACCGACTACAGTCTGGGTCTATACGTCATGAGACAGATTTTTCCATGAACACGTGAACAGTTAGTGATATACTCAACAGGAAGGAATCTGCTTATTCAGCACTGTTGCTGCAGAGTTCCAAATTTGCCAACTTAAGTATTATACAATGTGTAGGATTTCACATAGAAAAACACTGTTTATTGAAATAGTACACAATTATATTACAAGAATAAAAAATTGTTTTTTTTTTATACAATTTACTGAAAAATTCCATCCTAACAATACCCTCTGGGTCATTTGAGCTGAGCCCTCGAGGCTCGATATTAAAAAAAAAAAATTTACATTCATGAACAGAATAAGTAAAAAGTGAAAAGGTCAAAAATACAATGATAATAACATTGTAAGTGATTCAATCAAATTCAAAAATACAATGACAATAAAATACTCAATAAATTCCACAAAAATACAATGATAATAAAATTGTTGCACAATAAAACCCTACGCAATCTACTCCTACGACTAGTCTTGTTATATAATTTTGACAACTATTATTGTCATGCAGTTCTCGTTCTCTTTATTTTTCTTTGTATATGTTTATTTTTCCCTTTGTTTTTCAATTTTGTATAACATCAGCAGAACATATTTATGGGTGTCTACTGTTATTGTGTCGATGCTGATATAGTTGAATTGAGGTTGAGAAATGGTGAGGGAATTATCTAAAAGAAATTATCAGATGGCTGTTAAGTGCGTAGAATTGTAAAAATTGCTGTAGAAGTGCTAGGTTAATTGGGTGAAGTTCAGTAACTTCTGTTAATTTATCTGAATAATTAGTGATATGCCCGTCATATGTCATAGATTTAGAAACAAGCGCGCAATAAACGGCGTGTTCATAATATCGAAGCGATAATCCTTATTAATATGATGCGAATTAGGATTTCCAATATTATTTCATACACGAGACAAACAAATATTTTAATTTGAGGAGATATCTAGAATATGTGGTACGACGCGGTATTATTCCAGGTAAACCAAGTAACTGTATAACGTGTGTTCATGATGCGTTAATTAAAACTAGAAATGAATGATACGTCTTGAATGTCGTCGGGACGAAATTGGGATATGTAGTGCGATATATAGGTCACGATCTTTACGTGTTACTATAAATGACCTAAACAGTAATGCGGATCCTTTGGCGTTATTGAATAATATAGATAATCGGTAGATACTATCGTTTCGATTTGATTGATTGATTCCGCCAAAACATGAGGTGGAATTAGTATAGCAGGTAACTTGCCTGCTTCCAATTCCGCTGTTGCTATCTGTAATTTCTCTAATTCATGACGAATTTGCTGAGATTCCAGCATTTGAGCGGCAATGACTTCTTCTGATTTCTGATATTGTTGACGTATATTTTCTTCAGTGTCAAGCATCGCTTGCTCTAATAGCATAAGCGTTCTCGAGTTTCGACCAATGGTCGTTAACATCTTATGAAATCGATTATCGACTTGTGAGATATAGGAGGAAAAATCACCTCCATGTCAAGCAAGAGCACCTAGAATTTTATTATCCTGTCTCGTCAGCATATTTATGTGATTTGCTAATGTGGCAACGTATCTCATTGTCAGCATTTTAAATAGATATAAACCTATTGTACCAATGAAGGGTAAAACTTCTCTCTTTGACACATTTGAAAGTTGCAAAACACCTTCCTGAATTAATTCATTCATTGATGAGATTGTTATATTAAACTGCATATTCATTGTAATACGTATTGCATTTAACTGTGAAAGAATAACATTTATGTACATGTAGCTACATTTGACATCTCTGTGACAATATTCGATAAATTCAACTGCAAAATTCCGTGAAGGCCTGATTTAAAAGTGAATCCACTTATCGGCTTAACCATACAATAGTGGGAGAGGCAGGAGATAACCCATAGTTCAAATTGTTTTTGTTCTGATACTGCGGACCCTGAATTCAGAGTTCAAATGAAACACAATCCTACGAACCAGATCCATATTCCATGCATACCTTAAAGAGAAAGAAGGATGTCGGAGAGATTTGGCGCCAGAAAGAAGAAAACGAAATAGAAGGTATGAGGAAAGAATTGAATGGAGGATAGGCCTATAATTATCTCTCCATATACGAAGGAATTTCCTTCAGAATTTCCTATTGAATTCAATTACGAAATATTCGACCTAGTCGTTTGCGACGTGTTTTCGATTGTGTGCGTGTTCTGTGAAATGCTTCCTTTAATGCTGGAAAAACATTCTCGGTTGGTTGCCATGATGGCGTGGATCCATCGGTCCACTTTACCAAGTAATGTTTCTTACTAGAAATCCATTTGGACTTCAAAAGTTTATCAACTGAGTACCACTCTGTACTATTGTCAGTCGGTGCGTGATCATTGCTCGTTTGACCATGTGGTGCCTGTGTCGGTTGAGGGACTGTGTCGGCTGCATCCGGTGTCGGAGGTCGATAATCCCTAGGATCTTTATAATGCTTAAGCCTGTTGGCGTGTATAAGTGATTTCATTTGTTTATTGACGGAACAACGGCGTAATCTGTAGGTGTTATTCGGACCTAATTCAGTGATGTAATACGGACCCTCCCATCGGGGGTAAAGCTTTTTTTGATAACCCTACGGGTATGTATGTGATTTGTAGGTGTACATAATCTCCAACGCGAAAGGACGGTTCCTTCTCTTTCTGGTTGAACCTTTGTTTGGTTCTTTGTTGCGCTTCGCGAGTGTTTGCTTTAGCTAATTCTTGAACTATTTTCAATCTTTGAATTAACTGATCTATGTATTGTTGTGTTTGTTTCTGGACAGTCTCTCGAGGTGTAAGAGACACATCTAAAGGTAAAGTCATTTCTTTCCCAAAGACTATGTAGAAAGGTGAATAGCCAGTCGAGTTGACAGTTGGGCTCATTCGGAATGCCATCATTATGCTGGGCAATAGCGAAGGCCAATCAGCTTGGTGTTTACTGCAGTAGGCCCTTAATGATTACCTAATTGTGCTATTCAAGCGTTCACATGCTGAGTTAGTTTGAGGGTGATATGAACTGGTATGGTGACGTGTTACTTGAAATAGCTCACAGAGTGCTAGGATAATCTGAGACATAAAGTTTCGTCCACGATTACTGACAAGTGTTCGCGGTGCACCATAACGTGTGAATATTTCGTTGTACAAAACACTGGCGATTTCCGTTACTGTTTGAGAACGCAAGGGAAAGGCTTCACACCAATGTGACAAACTATCTGTCACCAATAAGATATACTGGTAACCTTCCTTACTTTTTGGCATGCACAAAATGTCCATGTGCCACCGAGAAAATACATCTTCCGGAGGCAATGGGTGCAATGGAGCCTTCCGAGCATTTGTGTCTCGTTTAATGAGTTGACACTGAGAGCATGATGTAATGTAGTCATACACATTTTGATACATATTAGAAAAAGTATTTTTGTTTGATAGCTTGATATGTTCTTTGGACACCTAAATGACAACCACCTGCTTTTGAATCATGATAAGACAGAAGAACGTCGTGTCTCAAATTTATTGGTAGAGCAACTTGTTTCATGAGTTGATCTGAAGAAGTTTTGTGTTTTGCTCGAGGCTGGAAAAAATGACGTAAAACACCATTGATAAGTTCATGCTGACTTGCTTTATACGGAATAGCTTTTGCGCGACGAGTATTATCTGGTGATATTCCTCGCTCTAAGTAAACATACATATCCTTGAAATCAGGGCACTCGCGCTGATATTGGGCGATATCTGGTAATTCTGAAGAAGGATCACTCAGTGTGCTATCCTTAGTGTGTACTGCAGATAGGATTGAGATATCTTCATTAGTGTAGTATAATGTAATTTCAGTTAATTCTTTTTGGATGGAGTGAACAGTTGGTTCTGATTGAGTAGTCTGTGTGTCTATGTAATCTGGAGATTTCTCCGCTTCACAGTGGATGTTATCAGTTTGTTCGTAGTGTCGACGTGACAGTGCATCAGCATTTGTGTTTTTATGTCCTGGAGTGTATACGATATCGAAATCGTATTCTTGTAGACGAAGTGACCAACGAATTAGATTATTTAAAGTGTGTTTAACTGTCTTAAGCCACAGTAGTGCATTGTGATCTGTAATGGCAGTGAATTTCTGATGTGATAGGTAAACATGATATGTTCTGATACTCTCCAAAACAGCTAAACATTCTTGTTCAGTAACTGACCAATGCTTTTCAGCGTCTGTCAAAGCTCTACCACCATAAGCAATAACATGTTCCTTGTCAATTTGGAACAAAATATACCTTAGAGCGGTGCCGCTAGCATCACATGTTAATCTAAATGGTTTGTTAAAAATCAGGATAAGCCAAAATAGGCGCTGAGGTCAGATCTGCCTTAAGACTATCAAATGCTTCTTGACACTTATCTGTCCAAAAGAATGAACTGTCTTTTGTCAATAATCTGTTCAATGGCGTTGTTATGGTAGAATGACCGTAAACAAAGTTCCTGTAATAATTGCACAAACCTAGAAAACTAACATCTTTCTGTGTTTTAGGTACAGGAAATTTTGTAACTGCATCAATTTTAGATTCATCTACCTTGATTCCTTTTGTTGAGAATTTATGACCAAGATAAACAACTTCAGATGCTGCAAATACACATTTTGAAGGCTTGAGTGTCAAGTTTGCTTGACGTAAACGATCAAAAATAAGTTCAAGATGTTTGAGGTGGTCTTCAAATGAATTGGAAAAAATAATGATGTCATCAATGTATGCAAGGCACATTGACCATGGTATACCTCTAAGAACATGACCTAAAAGAACACAATAAGTGGCGGGTGCATTTCTGAGCCCATACGGATTACATTCCATTGGTAAAGACCATGTAATGTTATAAAAGAGCTCGTATGTTTCGTTAATGGATCCATTTTAATCTGCCAAAATGCTGAATTTAAATCTTAAGTACCGAAAAGACATGATTGAGTTTGTCCAACTGCATCGATGACATCTTCTAATCGTGGGAGAGGGAATGTCATCGGTTGTGTCACCTGGTTAAGTTTCCTATAGTCAATAGCAAAACGATATTCGCCATTTTTCTTTTTGACCAATACAACTGGGGATGCATAACTGGATGAAATGGGTTCAATTAGTTTATGTTCTAATAATTCTTCTACCTTTCTATCAATTTCCTTATTGATGTGCGGTGCCGAACGATAAGGTTGACAACGAATCGGCATGGAATCACCTGTTTCTATTCGGTGGGTGAATACATTAGTACTACCCAATTCGTCTAAGTTAACAGCAAAAACATCCCTATGTTGATTTAAAAATGAGTGAAGTTCCTGTTTTTGGGTTTCTGTCAAATCTGAAGAATGTAAATCAAAATTAATTGGTTCTTGTGATTTACTAGATTGTGTATTCATGAGGCTAGGTGAGTCATTTCTGTCAAGAGTGTCCTCATTAATTGTAAATATTGTTTGTGGGTGTAGTACGTCCACACATGCTAATACGGTATTGGCACGTACATGCATAGCCATTGGAATAGGGTTAACAATTTGTGAAAAGTTCTTTTTGGAAACTGTCAAAATTGTTCTAGCTGGAAGAATTGTAGAGTTTGGCATACTATAAGACGGTTCAAGTAAAACAGATGTTCCTTTTGGGACTTTACTGATACGTACTGCAATTGAGCTGATAGGGTTAGGCTGAATGGTCGTAGATTTTGCAACGCGTGCGAGACCAGACTGATTGTGAATTAAATTTATGGCTGCTTTATCGTGTAGCAAGAAGAGCGTTTGTGTATCTAGATTCACGACAGCTTTGTACTTAGTCAAAAAAACGATACCCAAAATCACTGAATCATGTAAAGCAGATACAACTTAGAATGAATGAGAGAAGCGTATACCTCCTATTTTCAAATTAAGTTGAACAAGACCTGAAACGCTATGATGTTTACCACCGGCTCCTACTATGTGAGAAATATTTGATGGTTTGTAGTGACTTGAATTCAAACCTACACGGCAGAGAAATTTTTCATTAATTGCTGATATATGTGCGCCTGAACCAACAAGTGCATGCGTTCCTTTGTCTCTGACGTAGATGCTAAAATTGCGGCTTGACGTAAATCATCAATGTTTGTTGGATTTTTATTCATTACAATCCTTTTAATGGCTGGTTTGAAACCTTGCAATGCAACTACTAACAATATTTGATTCGGGATAGTTTTATTTGCAATTTGTAAAAGACGACTTAGATAGTCCAAAACTGTTTCAGAAGACTCTTGTCTAGTTTGTAAAATTGATAAATCTAAAATGATATCGTCAGTGTTAAACCTTGATTTAAAGGCAGCTACCAGATTGGACCAGTTATTTGTAATAGTATCAAGTAGTGATTCATACCATACTTTAGCATGCTCTTGAAGATGAAAAGGAAAAGCATTCAAAACTTTAGCTTCTGATAAGTCATAAAAGTTAGCCAATTGTACAAAAAGATCTAGCCATTTAACATGATTCTGAGACTGATCATCTTTAGAAACGTCTAATGTGATAACAGACATACCTGTGTGTGAGAATCTGATGTTTCCAGAGAAAAATTGCACTCCAAGAAAAACTGTCTGTAGTATTATGAGTCACATTAACTGAATTAAACGGCTAAACTCAGAATGTTCTAGGCACTGACAGTATATGTGCAATTAGTTTGCCAGGTAAGAGTACTATTAGGATTCTTTAGCACCGGCGAAGGTCACTGATAAGGGCTGCTGCTGCTGGCTTGGTATTTTTATTTGGTAGTCGTCTGCTTAAGATCCTGGCTTGGGTTGTCAGTCGTCGTCTGCGTAGGATCAAAGGAACCATAGTCGAATGGAGTGTGAGTCACTGAACTGGACAGGACGTTGGCAATGGTGTGTACATTGTTACTGGCGATTTGCGGATAGTTGCCGGACATTCCAACAGGAGCGAAGTAGTGTAATAAAGAAACGGTCATGTGAATAGGGTAGTGCTGTAGCTGTTCTAGGCGAGGCGGCTGCATAACTGGGCGGCATCAAGTCTGCTGGTCGCAAAGGTTTTGGTGCGAGTCTCTCTCGTGGATCATAATTAAGCGGAGTGACACCTTTATTCATGATATTCATCCACCATTCTTTTGTTTATTCTCCACCAACTTTTATGAGATTGTCTCTCATAAACTCTTAGCAATGCTTTATTCCATGGCCAGAAGGAAAGAGAGAGAGAGAGAGAAAGAGTGAGAAGTTCAGATTCTCTCAAGGAAGGTGTCACTCATAACGGTGTAGATACGGCTACATCTGGGGAACTTGGCAATGCGGAGGTACGGGATCGACTGTAATGATACAAGCCGCTTTGAGTTCTGACGAAACGGACTAATTTTGCCAAGCAACTCTTCTCGCTTCTTATACACAGTTTCTCAAGACGCGGCCAAATATGGTCATACGTTTTAGTTATTGGGTTTCGCCAGAATCTCAAAGTGAGGCTTCCTCGTTTTCTTACCGACTACCGTCTGGGTCTATACGTCATGAGACAGATTTTTCCATGAACACGTGAACAGTTAGTGATATACTCAACATGAAGGAATCTGCTTATTCAGCACTGCTGCTGCAGAGTTCCAAATTTGCCAACTTAAGTATTATACAATGTGTAGGATTTCACATAGAAAAACACTGTTTATTGAAATAGTACACAATTATATTACAAGAATAAAAAATTGTTTTTAATACAATTTGCTGAAAAATTCCATCCTAACATAGTGTAGGCCAACCCAAACCAGTACTGTGCACCATATCAAACAATGTGACATCACACGCATGTACATTTTGTGTTGACAAATGTTTTGTTTTTGTAAAATGTTTTGTTATTTGGACGGATGCTTATTCTTTGATTTATGGTTAGCAAAAATGTATAATATACTTTTACTATTTTTACTTTGCTATGGCCTATTTTTTACGCACAACAATGAAAGGTACAGCGTCTGTCAGAATGAACGAAATTATTCGTTCTTCTTTCTATCTAAATAACTGCTACTGAAATAAAACTATGTGATAAAAATAATCTCAAATGGGTAACGATTTAATATTAAATTTATGAAACTCGTTAAATAATGTCCAGCTTTTTCTCGCCACGGCTCGCAAAAGCTGGACATTATTCAACTCGTTTCATAAATTCACTATTAAATCGTTACCCATTTGAGATCCTCTGATTTTGGACTGGTAATTTCAATGTATAGATTAAAAACAACAACCATAATAGTATAAGACTAAGAAAAAGTATATATAAATAACTGACTAGAGAGGCTATTTATGCTATACATTCAAAACATGCTCTTAACAAGTTTAAGGAAATAGCTTTAAAAACAGGTATTCATTTATGCTTGTCAAATGCATTGGTCCTCGAAAGATATCAACTGACGTTTAAGACATTTCCTAAATATATCCTATATGATACAATATGTATTATGTTTAATACATTAAAGCCTGCAATGGTTTTCAATTGAAGGCGGTTGAAGTAAAGGTGATCCATAATCGTCATATATTTTAGTTTGCATGCCGAGATTCAATGATATATCAGTAAATTAAATCCCATAATCATAAGTACAAAATTTGGTACGACAGAATATGTTTGTCCCAATATGCAGATGATACATTTGTTATTCTAATCGTCTATGTCACCAAACCTTCGCTCCGATTTTTTAAAACCTATTTGATCAATTGTAGATGCTTATAAACAGCTCACTGGACGAGAACTGACTGAATGAGTTTAATTTATTTGCAGGTATTCCAAGCTGTGAGTCAGATCTGTTTTACGTTGGAACCAATACAAAACATATTATAGGAGGAAACAACATCAATCAAGTTCCAAAGTGCGATGGCGGGCAAATACCAGCTTTAATTCTTGGTCTACTTGTTGCCTTGGGAATTATGATAATAGTTCTTTTCCCAATAAATATATACTTATGCAGAAAGTACAGATTGTCCCAAAATAACTTACGAATAATACGCAATGACAGAGGAGAAGACTTAAGGCCATTATCCAGCCCTCCCTGATGTTCAGTGTGATATTGTTCGCATGTTTGGAAAGTTTGATTATGTCAGTTATACTATCTTCCACGTTGGTCAGAAACCACCTCAACATAAATATGGTTTGAATGTACAATGATGAAATAGATATAAAAATGTTGTTCATTTATTGGGTGTTGATATGAGATTATATGTATGCAATTTATTCAGCATCCAAACCAACGAGCCTTTATTTTAAGACTTGAAGACACGCTACAGTGATAAATACAATTCATTATATAGACAAAGGATTCTTCGTATATTGTTTTTAATGACAATGAATTACAATCGCTATTAGATGAGATCCAGCGAAAAAATTATTCGCATGAAAGAGTCATCATTACCCCATTTGGTATGTGGATACACAGTCAATTTAGATTTGTTAAGAAATACGAACTATTTGATATATTCTGTGCTTGTGTGGCTTCATTTTTGTCTTGGAAAATACTTGTTATATTTGTATGCTTGTCCTAATTATAAATCTACGATGTAATCACTGTCAGGGTACAATGAGGTGTCATTGTAAATTTATGTCTTGGGGCTAAACCCACGTTATGAGGAATTTCTTGCAGACATGTTGATATCAGTAACTTAGAGCATGCGCATTTCAAGACTTATCTTCTAAGACCTTTCTTGGCTACAATGTATAGGTTATTTGATGTCTTTTTCTATCCTCTAATACCTTTTTCAGAAGGACAGACGCTCTGCGCTTGTTCCTTAGCAACTGTTTAAGACAAATATACTTTCTGCTGGAAGAAAGGTTGAGCGTAATGCTCAAATAGGTGATCCAACAACACAAATCAGTTTGCAATAATTCATTTTAGAAAACAGTGAATATATTACACAACAAATACTAATTCATTTCGTGGTTTATAGAAACGGTAAGTCATGGTTCATATGTATGTATATTCGCACACACTCGCAAGACCTACTTACTCGCCCATCCATCTAATATGTACATATATAAATCCACATGTATATATATATATATATATATATAGTATATATATATATATATATATATATATGTTATATATATATATATATATATAAGGTTATAATATATAATACGTGATTACTAATTGCATACTTTGCTGTTTTTGTTTTCACATAATACAAATTTCTACCGGTATCAAAGGTCTGCGTCGTTTCATAGAAGAATATGTAGTTCCTAAATAAGAAAGAGTGGGAGGAATTTGAAACAATTTCATTTGGGAGTGGGCTACTTTAATCTCTTACGTTTCATAAGTCTTCTTGAATTAATCGGATTATCTCATATTCATCTCGACACGTTACCTTATGATATGCTGAAATGTTTAAATTTTAGTTGATTTTATTCTTAAATATGGCTCCGGACTTTAATACACCATGTTATTATTATTATTATTATTATTATTATTGCTGAGTATGTTTGTGTACGTCTTTTATAATAAGCTGCTCATCAGACCTGAAAAACTTGAAGTTAAGTGATGATTACAAGCAAAGCAAACTGACCCCATAAATTCTTAAATGCTTATCACCGACTTCAATTCAATTTGAAGTCATGTTTGATTGAAGCTCTGACGTGCATAAAATATCAGACTGCAACCAAATAACAATGGCTTATAGATTTTGCGTTTATTGATCTGATTGTCTAATTTGTTTAACTTGTTATTAGGAGCCCTTTCAAGTTCTATCTAAGCATTACTGTAATACTATTGGCAGAAGCGGTCAGGCACCCAAAAATACTTAAATACGAAAATATAAAAGGACATAGTGTTTTTAATCTTGATTAACACCGTGCATCAACCCAGATTTCCCCAGCCATAGAAAAGGGCCGAGTAATCTATTTTTTTTTATAATTATTCCTCCTGCAAAATAATTTGAATATTAGTCATATGAGGAATCATGCTATAATTTCATTTATTTTCAAAAGTATACATTTTCCATTCTTAATGAAATATTCCATTTTCGTTGGTACTTCAAATAGAGTATTCAGAAAGTCGTCCGGCAGTTGCGAAGGAAGGATCATTGATCATTTGGTAATTAATTTCCTCGTTTGTGTTTACGTTGATTTCTATAAAACTGCTTCCTTAAACAAGTTTTGAATTCACAAACTTTTTCTTAAAATATGTTAACACGTAAGGGATCTCAGATTATGATCAGTCCATTGAAACAAGTACAGGTGTTTAGCTAACATACCATATGCCTGTCGTATGACTTCTGCATTGGATAGTGAAACAAACTGTGTTTAACATAAAAAAATTTAGTTTTATCATACAGTCATGGAACCAAAAATCTTATGTGTGTTTTATGTGTGTGATGCCAAACATAAGGTCGTGGGCTGGAAACTTAGTTTTATACTTTTTGTTATTTTTGTGTTCAAAATTTCTTTTTAACTCGTCCATTCCAATTTGTTTTCTTTTTTTCTTTTCATCTTGAAACTTTCTTTTATCACCCCCATTAGGATGGGCAATAGCTAGTTGTATAATAAAGCAGAAATTTAGTTTAATTCATTTATATTCACTTGCTTTCCTTCTTCTTGTCGACAAAAACTAGTCTGTGTATGTAAACATAGGTCATGATAATGATGAAAACATTAAACCTCCATTATCTGTATCAGCTTCAGTGTCAACATTGAACCTCATTTTCTCTGTATCAGTTGTTGTTGTTGTTGTAGGGTTTAACGCCATTTTTCAGCACAAGATAGGCTATACATGGCGGCCAGTATAACTGGTGGAGGAAGAACCCGGGAAAACCCGGGAAAGAACCGCCGACCCACGAGAAGCTACTGGTAAGCTTTGTCACGTACCCACAATGGCTGAGCCCGAGACTCGAACCCACGCAGACAGAGGTGAGACGGCAGTGATCCGTAACGGCGAGCACTCGAGACCACTCGGCTACTCGGGGCTCTATCTGTATCAGAATCACTGTCAACATTAAACCTCCGTTTATCTGTATCAGATTCATTGTCAATTTCAGATTCGCTGTCAACATTAAACCTCCTTTCTTCTGTATCAGATTATCTGTCAGCAATAAACTTCTCTTTATCTGTATCAGAATCATTGTCAACTTTAAACGTCCTTTTATCTGTATTAGATTCAATGAAAACATAAGTTTCACTGTCAACATTTAACCTCCTTGTATCTGTACCAGATTAACTGTCAACATTTAACCTCCTTTTACCTGTATCAGATTCACGTCAAAATTAAACCTCTTTTTATCTGTATCAGATTCACTGATGTCATATTGTATCACGTTTTAATTCATCTCGAGTAAATAATTCTGCGAATTTCTTCATTTTGTTTTGTATATTCACTACCCTATTATTAGACCGAGCCTTTCTAGGAATGCTCTTGCGACACTGTTTCCTTTAAAGTTTTAGTGGCTTGCGGCAGTGTAGCAACTCTTTCTGTAGCTTCTTTGCGACAGTTGGAAAGTTCATGATTTTGAAGTTGGCGCTTGCAGCTTTCCAGCTGCGATAACCATTATTTATAAATGCTTGATATATATGGCAGAATGCAGATAGAATGCTAAATCACGGAACTGTTTTCATGCGATAACCATTATTTATAAATGCTTGATATATATGGCAGAATGCAGATAGAATGCTAAATCACGGAACTGTTTTCATGCACACACTTTTAACAGGATTTTTCTTCTTCAAAGAACGTTCTTAAAGCCAACGCTGTATTTTGGTTTCAAACCTTTTTACAATTAATAAATAGCATCAATGCATGTCATAGACGGGTCGATGTGATACGTAGTTGTAAATTTATAGCAAACGGTTGTTCCAAACTAGGTATTTTTCAATTCCCGAAATTTTGAATCATCAAATAACACACCTGAGAGAGAATTCAATTGATTTATTCATCCACCATTTAACCGGTACAGTTCTTAGTCACCTGTGTACATTTAAACAACCAGCACATGGTGTTGCTGGACGAAGTTATACCTGAGTGTCGATTATTCGATGTGGGCTTAATTACCCATTACATGTATATGCAATATTATATACGTTCAGCCGTTGACAACTATGGACGACAGTTACGAGTTTACAATTGAAGTTGTGTATTGCGCACGAGTTAGGTGTTAAATATTGAAACATTGGAAAGGTGAATAGGTATTAATTGCTGGAACGCTTGGAAGGCGATAGCTTTATCAACAACAGGCTAGCTAATTAAAACGTGTCTATTTAAAGTGTAGAACGGTTTTTAAAACTCAGGCACGTTAGGAAAAGTGACTTTATTTCTTCAATAATGAAACATTACAAACTTGATAGTTGTACTTTTAAATGTCTTAGCTTTTTCATAGTCCGAGGAAATACGTTGTGCTGTTCATTTCCTCAATGACTCGGTTCGTGATATATGTAAAACTGTGGATAGCAAACTATTATTGCTGTTAGAAATCATTCATTTGAGGACTCTAAGAACAAGGTTCACTGTGGTCTTGTTGTTGTTTAGGGTTTAACGCCATTTTCAGCTGATGATAGGCTATACATGGCCGACAGTATAACTGGTGGAGGAAGAATCCGGAGAGATCCCGGTAAGAAGCATCGACCCACAGGAAGCTAATGACATACTTTCTCACATACCTATATTGGCCGAGGTGAGATGGCAGTGAACGGTAACGGCGAGCGCATTAAACCATTCCGCCACCCGGTCCCATGTACATTATATCAATTTTGTAGAGTCTCTTCCTCATTTTCAAGAATGTATATGATTTCATTATACAAACTCCGTCAAAACTTCAGCTGTCCCTTGTTGAATTGATGTTGCTAAAGATAAACAGATTCATTCCGAAAGAACGTTGATTGATCATGTATATAGCGTAAGTGTTGAGATGCAACATAATTTCATCCGTTGGCTAGTACTTATTTGGTTGTGAGATTCTTAAGATCTGTTGAATACGTTTGAGATAGGAAAATTCCAGCTACAGATCAAATATGCGGACTGAAATAAAGCTTTGTCGATATCTTGCTAATAGTGCTGACCACATTGATGTGATTTTCGCATCCTTTATACGTGTCGTGGTCAATTAATTTGTACTTATTTTTGAATGAAACAATGTTGCCACAATCCTAATAGTGCATGAAGAGGACATTAATTGCATCAAAGGTCACGTTACGTCCATATCATGTAATAAAGGGCCAATTACCCACTATTAATCCAAAATAGCTTTCAAACAGTTATCAAATATATCACATGTGTAAAGGAATTATAGAAGCTGTATATTTTAGAAATTCAGATAAAGATCAGGTAAACGTCTTTCTTTTGACTCCCCCCCCCCCTCTCTCTCTCTCTCTCTCTCTCTCTCTCTCTCTCTCTCTCTCTGCGTTATGTTCTTTGCTTTATCCTTAACGATCGGTATAAGGCAGCATGTTCAACAGACAGTTGATCCAAGTTAAATGTCTTCAAAGATGTTCTGTTTTTATTTTTTATTGTAATTTGCCCAACTAATAACGAATCTTTTTCAATTGCTGATAGGTATTCTAGTTATTACTCTAGGTGGATTAAAAAAATAAACAACTGCTGCTACGACCATTGGTGAACTTGTAGCAGTCGGAGCGGAAATACCCAAGTAATATGTTCCAGTCCTATGTCAATGAATTCCCAGCACCCTACCAATTCCCTTTTCTAGACATACTAGCATTATATATTCCGTCAATTGTTAGAATATGCCGTTTTTCAATAGAGCAAAATGAATTCCCAGCACCCTACCAATTCCCTTTTCTAGACATACTAGCATTATATATTCCGTCAATTGTTAGAATATGCCGTTTTTCAATAGAGCAAAGTGAATTCCCAGCACCCTACCAATTCCCTTTTCTAGACATACTAGCATTATATATTCCGTCAATTGTTAGAATATGCCGTTTTTCAATAGAGCAAAATGAATTCCCAGCACCCTACCAATTCCCTTTTCTAGACATACTAGCATTATATATTCCGTCAATTGTTAGAATATGCCGTTTTTCAATAGAGCAAAATGTCTGATTGAGAAGGAAAAGGATTTTGGGTGAATTCTGGAGCCCGGGCTTTTAAAATATTCGTTTTCTTTGTTGAAAAGTAAAAACAATCAGTTAAAGTTAAAATATTTTAAATAAATATAACATTAAATCGTGAATGAAGTTTGTTTGAGGTTTTAGATGATTATATGCTTAAATATTTTCATAGAGTATGATAGATGTACCATAGTTAATCAAGAAGGCATTAAGTTTGGGGATCAAATGATAACAGATTCCGTAAGAAGATGGTAAAAGTCAATAACCAGTAATATATGCGAACAATATAATTGGACAATTACAGACAAAACATGGCCTTGGTGAAACACTGAATGATGCTAAGGTTACAATGGAAAGTGATAACATAATAAAGGTTGAATTTAATTTCGTAAAAACAAGCTGAGTTTTGTGATACCCATGCCTTAACGGTTAGAGGAAAGCAATTCTCAATACAACGCAGTTTCTTTCTAGCATTGCAATACTGCATTCTTCATGTATTTTATTTCAAAGCATTATTTTCAAGGTGTGCATGAATAAGATTGGCACTAGACTGGACAGAAAAAATATTATAAGGGATGCTTTATTGGTTTCTTATAATCTGTGCAATGATTTGTACAACAAAATTTGCAACGGTAAATGAATCTTTTTTTTTAAATGGCAACATAATGGCGTTAGGTTCCAGTACTTGTTTATACACATGAATACCTTTCCCATTAATGTTTATCGGGGTACTTAAACTTTGTGCCCCATAAACAACTGCGCTAACGGAGAGTTAGAAAAGGCAGCTAGCTAATCTAGCTAAGTTTGCGTTCATTAAAACGCATTGCGTTATATCCGTGCGTATTATGGTACATTAATACGATTCTGCTATTATGGACCAGTTTGACAGTACTAAAGTACTTAGTGCTCTGTTAGTCCAAAGATTAGAAATCGATGGCAAATGTTTTTGAGCAATGCAAGTTGGTACATGCAGATATATAGATGGGATACTTGAAATGATACAACAAATGAAAGCAATAAACTTGTATGCGTTTAGATAACATGTTATATTAGAAGGCTGTGGAATAGTCTTTCGAAAATAACATTAAGGTAAAAGTTTTCACTTGGAGCACTGAACATCTTTGCCTGGATAATCAAGATTTTCGTGGTATTATTTTTAGAAGTCCCAGGAAGTATAAACAAGTTTATTGGTTGTATGATTGAGTTTCTTTAAGAGAGTATATTAGTACACAGTCCTTTATTTTGGTGAAAATCTGTGAGCAATAGAAAGAGGTGATAGTCTTAGAGATTAGCAGATTATGTATTTTCCGTTTTGATTTTGATGCGAAGGGAGACAAGCAAATATTTAAGCAAATCCAAAAATGTCATCTCGGATGATCATACGTGTGTGTATGTATGTGTGTGTGTATGTAATTGTATGCATATATATATATATATATATATATATATATATATATATATATATATATATATATATATATATATGTGTGTGTGTGTGTGTGTGTGTGTGTGTGTGTGTGTGTGTGTCAGATACAGCCAGATAAAAAAAATTTGATTTTTAATTTATCCTTTATTTAGAATACAAAATGATATTTACGTGATAAATACATGATACACTTCATGTAGTTGGCGTGCATATACGCAAATCGTATGAAATGATTCTATATAGCCACCTCAGGGATGATTAATACCAAACCACCAGAACGTGTCATATCAAAGTTTCCAATAATTAACACGTAATTATCAGGTAGACACGCATATTCCTGGAACAAACAGTAAGTTTTACATGGCTACTATGGCAGAACTGTTTGCACTTCAGTCATTTCTCATTTCGTATTTACGTTCTGAGAATCAGTTGATACAGTGTTGCTGTGCGTCTTCTTGTCTCATGTCTTCCATGGCAATGAATGCTAAATGAAAACACTACGTGGTCATGGTGTAATTTTCATTTGTGTTATGTAATCACATTGAACATGCGCAAGCCCACTAGCAAGCCACATAATATTTATAATTATAAAAATAAATGCAAATGTAGTTTTCAAGGTATTTTATTGCCCCGATACGGACATAATAAAATCTTCAAACTTTATAGATGTATCATGTTTAGTAAGGTATTCCACACTTTTAGACACGAGAAACTTACAAATTATAAATAGTTATTAAATCAGACTCTGCACATGTTTGCAGAAAACAGCCCTGGCGTTATGTATTATACCAGCAAATAAGCTTGCATTGTTCACATTATTATTTGTTTCATTTTTTGAAAGGTATCTAGTAAAATCTTTTGCACATACACCCACATGCGGTGTCTCACCAATACGCTGACGACACTCAAATAAACAAAGCTAGAACCCTAACTGAAGTTGAGGCTACCGCCAAGGCGTAAAGTGGTGCATTTCAGATGTAAAATCGTGGATGACATGTAACAAATTGCAGAATAATGATGGTAAAACTGGGTCCATCCTGAACACCACCAAAATACTTTCTCATTCACATCTTTTATCTCATACAGTAAGTATCTGCAATAAAACATTAAATGTACACAGTCAGCACGAAACCTAGGTGCCACTCTCGACAGTACGCTCTCATTAAACCAACGTAATGAACGGATGCAAGGCTGCATATCTTGAGCTCAGACGCATCAGCTCCATTCGCAATTTTATTTCGGTTCCTGTCACTAAGAATGGACTAATGCAACTCACAGAAACTTTAAAAGGTTCAAAACACGGCTGCTCTGGTTATCCCTTAGCACACTTCCCCGTGGAAGGTTTTCATCTGTATAAAAAAAATAAAAATTAGTTTTGGGTCTGTTTGCGCCGCCATGAAATGGATGCAAAGTGCCGATGGAAAATGTTTTGCTAGTTTTATCGTCATAAAATTATCATTTCTTGAACATTTAATTAGTTGTTATAATGCATTCGAAATTACATTAAATTCAAAAAGGAACTTTTAATTTATGATCGTTGTTTCTTAAATTTAGTGAGAAAATATCTCTTAGGCATGGGACCAATTTGAATAATTTAGCTGATTGTGTAATATGTTACACTAATTTCAAGTTACTTGATCATAACTTGATCTTAAACACTTGTTACAAAACTACTGTTTACGTTTGAGCTTGTTTGCTTGTGCTGATATCAACCACGAATACCACAAAATGACTCCCATTGTCATCCTATGCAATCAACATTTCGCCCCGCGGGTTCCTTTCTGTTTCTGTAAGTTCAACCTGTGCTATAGATTTTCTTTCACCCCTTCGTTCCTTGTGTTGATCATAGTAGTACTGCTTTGCTATCTTTGATTATCTAATATGTGATACATTTTTCGAATATTTCCAATTCGTTTTCAATCTTATTAATTTCGTGTATCTTTGTTTGGCGCATGTGAAACCAACTGTTATTTTTGGAAATGTTTTATTTGGATCTTGAATAGTGTTACGATTCTAATGTCATAAATTAAGTAACAGAAAGAAGCAAAACCAAACACTTGCAAAACGTAACAAACAATTTAAATAGCAATGTTATGAAATGAAAATTTAAGAGGGATTTACAGTATTATGAACTGAATCCAAAATAATCACGAAAAACTTCAATTAAAGTCCAAACAATGAAAAGTTCCGTATAAATTTCAGATCCACGAATATACTGGTCAGCCAACGGTCCTGATGTGTCAAAATGGCGTTGTCCAGAGCTCCATTGAATGATTCACAATAGCTCTAAATTAAATTATATTCCAATGAGCACTTTCTATTTCTAATGAATAATTCAAACAAATGTTTTCCTCTAAAATAATATCTGAATACAACATAGAATACGTCTGCAGACTTGATGTTACAACAAGAACACAAGAAATAAGAACAAGAAAACTACCCAGTCCTAACAATTTATATACGGGGGAAAGGCTAAAACACGTATATAATCACTACTCCAAATTGACAAATCGCAAATTTCCAACATCGTAAAATAACTAACATGATTTAATCCATCCAAAAGGTACTAACTTAATTCTTCTTAGATAACATCTGGTTGACCTGTCGAATGTGAAAAAGTCCGAAACTTGTAAACATATCTACTAACAATTTTATTATTATTAACTGTCAACACGTACGTAAGCATCTGTTCATACAATGTTACGTTCTTTAATATCTTAAAATAGATCCTATGCACGTACGAAATTTCATCTAAATATAATCACTACAATCTACAGCCATGAATAAAGAATTTAAAAAAATATAGATATACATAACAATATTTACGATCTCTGTGAGGGGATATACTAGATTCAGTGGTATATTGTTTTCACGAATGCCCGTTTGCCTATAGACACTGTGGTAATTTTATGTACCGTGGTAAGATCCCTCTAAACCTGAATGGAATGTATGTAAATACAAAGTTAAGTAATCTGTTTTACAAAACATCCAGTTTGCATTTGCATTTTTTTAATGTTCAGGAGCTATATGATGTGTTTCAAACAGCGTTCTTTTGTTTTGTGAAACTAGTATCTCCTGAGTAATAGCTGTACTAGTTTTTCAGAAATATCAATGACTTCAATGTTAGAGGCCAGTCTAATGGAACTTTCATTGAACGGTTTTCTCTCTATCTTGTACGTTCCATATTTTAAGTAGGGATATACTTCATTAAGATATTCATACAAATTTAGTTTTATTTATACAATGCATAAACAACTAATCAACGATTATATTATACCTAGTGTCAGTCTGCAATTATTATCTCTTTCCGTAATTCTTTCCATAGTACAACTTTCAATTTCTTTTCAAAGTGGAACCTGTAATACAGATTACTTTTCTTCTTTCATGGATTTTTGTTGGTATTTTGGCTCAAACAATTTTTTTTTCAATATACAAATATATCTTCTTGATTTATAAGCATAAAGTTAACATTTTTGAATTTGCTTCATCCACATTCAACTGTTTTTATTTTACCTTAGAATTTATATGAAGTAATTATGTTTCTTAGTGAAAAATAAAATGTAAAATTCAAGGAAAAAGCATCGTCTAACTTGTACATGTATCACATAATTTACAATATAAATAAGGGATATAAGTTAAAATAAAACCATTGTAAAGGTCACCGATTTCTTGATACTTTTAACAAGTATTTACTACAATACAATGATCAATTTTATAAATTAAAGTATCCTTATTACTGTTCACGTTATGTAACATAAAAGAGCTATTAAACAAATTAGTTCAAGTTTCACATATACTTTAATACGTATATATATACGACATGGAGTGTTGCTATTTGCCGTCCGGATATTTCTCGCAACAATGTAAATGTTTCCGTCGTGTGATATTGTATTTAGGCCAACATATTAACGAAACTAACAAACATATATCAGTAGTATAGGTATTTCAGGTTTTAAAAGCAAAGAGGGTTTTAGCTCAGAAAACCCCCACCCCCTTTAAAATAAATATATTCTGACATTTTTTCATCACCTCAGAGACCCCCTCTCCCTCAAAAAACCACCCTCTTCCAAATTTTTATCTCAGAAAATGATGAAATTTTGAAACTCAAAGAGGATGCTGTCTCAAAACACCAATCCACCTCTAAAATAAATATATTCTGACATTTTTTTACCACCTCAGAGACCCCCTTCTCCCTCAAAAAACAGGATGCTGTCTCAAAACACCCACCCGCCTCCCCAGCACATGTTAATGCAGGATATCATAACCTACAAAGCACATGTTAATGCAGGATATCATAACCTACAAAGCACAATAAAATATGTAAAATGTCCTATTACAAAGAGTCAATTTGTAGCGTCGGATTTAATCTAACAAACAGATTTTTTAAAAGATTTAATTCAATCAAATCAGCTTCAAGATGTAGTAACATTTTGTCAAAAATATGTTAGAAAAATATTTTCACTTATCTGTTCACGTGTATAAATCCTCTAGCAGAAATGGCTACGAAGAAAATTCTGACTCCTTTTATAACGTTATTCTGGAAAAATATATTGGAAATTACCTTGATTCCATAACATTCTGGAGTGGGCATTATTTTAGGAAAATCCATTGGAAATTACCTATCTTTGACCTGATTTCGGCGTTATTTTGGGAAAATTCATTGGAAATTCCCTATTTTTAATCTTACAAAGTTTCAAAATGATTACATGATCTAGTTATTATGGAAATTCCATGTGGGCCTATGACGGCATCAGAATTTTCCTTTGTAATCATTTTGTGCATTTAATCTCCATGGAAACCAAATCTGTATATAGCAATATATTATGCATTACTATCTTTACAAAACGCTCTGTATTGATTTTTATTCACAGCTATCTAGCAAGACTATTGCAATGGCAAAGAGACAAATATATTAGTTGTGTAAGGAATATTCAAGTGGAAAAGCTTTCTTAGTATCTATGCTCATCAAAGACTATTCACATGATTGGATATCAAACGAATAGACTGCAATTTATTTTTCATCATATATCATAGAAAACCAAAGCATTTTATCATTTACTCGTACACGATTTTGAAAACATTTTTCTATATATTTTCACAGAATGGGAAGTAGTATATGAATGGGGATTTGAGACACTTTTATCTGTTTCCATAGATCAAACATTTTATCGTAAAAAAAAAATGATGAAACCTATCTCGTAAAAAAAAAATACAAGGAAGAAAGACAGTTATATCTAATTTTTTAAAGAATTTCATCGCCTATCACTAGAACATCAACATTCGCTATTAAGTATAATTTATTTTCAAAATTGTACAAATAAAATTTAATTCTACCGGTTACTTCTCGACGACATTCAAATAGTTCTTTCATTGCTATCTTATTGAGAACATACTTACTACCTTTTACAAAAACCTTCGACCGGTCTAAGTCTATATTAATTTTTGTATACTGTTGTTGGCTGATTGGATCATGAAAATTGTCATAATTTAGTGCAAGCTCGTCTCGCAAACCTTCGAGATAATTAAAATGTTTGCTATCGTCTGATCTGATAAGGGAGAGTTTGATTCTGTCAAATTTACTAAAACAAATACCTGAAATTTCATCGTTAAATTCAAATGATAATTGCTGGTTATTAACCATTATTTTTTTGATTTTGCTATTAACTCCATCGACTAATGTTAAATTTTCGAACAATATTTCTGATGTTTAGACAAATTTACTTGCATAATATCCAAGTGCTAGTGTATCAATTCCGTCCCTGCAATACCTTTTATCATCAAAATTACTTAGTCCCCGTTTTATCATCGTATCCGTTTCAAGTTTGTGACGATTTGTTCTGATAACATTTGTTTTGATAAACCTGACGCTATTGTTTAGGGCTGCTTTAAAATCGTCAAAATTCATCATCTTTTTCACATACCATCGAGGAATACCTTTTGCTTTTTTTGTAAGTTTATTGTCATATAATATGACAGCATACATTTTCTCTTTAGTTCGACAAATTCCCTAACTGGCATAAATATAAATTCATCTTTCATTTTTCCAATAATTTTCTTATTCGAATTATCTTGAAATCCACTACATTCTGGATAATCAGATAAATCAAACAAATCTTTATTGTCGTAAATATCCTGATAGACATTTTCACATTTTATATTATAAACTAGCGAGTCTGTATCAGTAAATAGCAACTCCGAATCTGGCCATTGTTTTTTGTAAAATTATAGTGAAAATCGTACATCAGCCACTTCGATATATCAAGTACAGCTGCACCAACATAAATCGGCTTTTTTGACTTTAAATTTGTCTTTCGTCGTTGTAATGCAGCAAGATTTTCATTAAATATTTTCATACTAACAAAACCATCATCATTAACTAATTTATTTCTGCGATTTATGTCATTAACAATTTCAATATTGACTCGTTTTCGAATATTTTCCATCGTCTTGCCGAATATCGAGTTGTTCATTAACTTGAAAAAGTTTTTCTCAAATGCGGTTTTAGCCACAGCACGACGTTTCGTATTTAAATGTAATCTGCCATCCACCTCGACTGATTAAACTTTAGCACGCGATGTACTTTTCTCAGAATTAGTCCAGCATCTACTGCTTGTTTTAAATTTTTGTAATGCATAACGTAATTTCTTTTATTTAACAAATTTGGCACTAACTTTTTAACAATCAAATTTTTTGCTGTTGTCGTTGCTCGTTGTTCAGGCGATAATAAACTATAATCAATCATCATTGATTCTGCACAAAACGGGTAGTCGTTATGTAGATCATGTAACGAACTAGGATAATCGAGATCAACTTCAACAAAATAACTGACATTGTCTGGTAAATCTTTTTCAGTTTCTTTAAGAAATTGATCTGGAGTTATCCAATGAAATCCACTACACGGCATTGGCTCTGACATTGCATAGCCATATAAATTATTAGTATAAAGATAAATAATGTAATTTGATGGGAGATTTTTATCATAATTTTTTAGATATTTATTATTAGCTACTGCATATTTTTTTGTTATAACGCTAATTCCGCCTCTGATACCTTTTTCAATAAAATTAAACATATCAACATCTGTCAAGAGATCCAATTCTATCTTACTTGTTTTTAGTAGAGCGTCCCATGACAGTCCAGGAGCGGAATAATACCAACAGGGGTCTAATACATAATTTTTATGACTAACTTGACGAAAACTCTCAAAAACATCTGCTAGCAATAATACATCTGTTTTCAAATATAAATCATGATAACTACCAAATGTTTTACAACTAAATTTATTCCAAATATCTTGTGCATATTTGTACTCGTCATATGTGATATTTTCATTTTTGAGTTGCGAGTAAAATTTATCTTTATCAGGAAGAGAAGTTTCATTAAATCTGCTCCAATCATCGAGATACTCGTACGGAAAGATACCTTTTTTTTGTTAGATCTATATAGTTTTCACCAAAGCAACTTTTTAGGTTAGCGAAATTGCTACAACCTTTTACAAGCTCATCTAATGATGCTGCTATAAATTGCAGACTGTCAATGAAACGTAATTTACCGAGCGTCACTGACATATACTTTTCAAAATTATTTGGAATACATTTTATTGTATTATTTAATCTTAGTTTAGCTTTAATATTTTTATCACCAAATGCTTCTACAATGATATGACTGTCATAGCCACGAAAGTTATGTAAAACTACGGGAATAAAATCTGGAGCATGAAATTTTAAATTACAACTGTTATGAGCTGCTCCACGATATTGGCCGGTCAAATGACAATGATCTCGCACCTTATTACCTTGTTCCAGCAACTTTTCACAAATATGACAATCAACTGCCTCATCGAAATCGAGTTGTTGTTTAGACGTTATTTTCATCGGAGCTGTTTTAAGTAATCTGTTAGAAATTTTATTAACTTCGTCTATTAAATTTTTTAATAACCATACAGCTGGATTTTCACCTCTATATAACTTTATCGGAGTAGAAAATTTATCGTTAGCGCAACAATCTACTTTATAAGCTACTCCGCAAGGAATATGTTGTTGTATTTTTCTTGTACTTGATTTATTCGGATTATTTTCTGCTCCAACCACAGGAACGAGTATGCACTCGAAATCAGCGTAAATAACAAAAGGAATATTTAGTTTATGCTCATAATTTTTAAATTTTAATATTTTTTATTTTTCTTTAGGCATAGTTATTTTTTGAACGTTGACACAGTATTTGAGATGATCTTGTAATATTCCATCGCTAGAAAAACCCTGTAGACATTTATAACAGAAATATTTTTTATTTTTATTTTTACTATACTGTCTGCCAACTAAGCCGTTAAAGTTTTTTATCCAACAATAATGTCCCTGATAAAATAATAAATTTATTGTATCTTGTGTAGCATTTTCTGAGATATATCTCGGGTAAACATTTTCTTTCTCATCTAGTCCCAAAACATTTACTGAGATACTGTTTTGTTTTTCAAACTTTGGTATATGATTTTCCTCTACCGGAAAGTCAATGCCATTAAAATTTAGTTCGTCTTTGTACGGACAATACTTGTTAACACGATCAGCATTTTTTTCTTCTGGAAACATCGCAGACAGAATAGACCACTGGAAACATCTGTTATCATTGTTTCTGACATTTATACAGCATTTTTTGTTTTTATTTTTTTTGAGGGAGATCAACATAGCCGCTACCGCGAAGTACGTTATATTTTGCTGTGTGAAATAAAACTTCTTTTATCATTTCAAATTTCCAACCCGATCTTGATGCAGTAAATTCTTCTAATTTTTTTGTTTATTTCTTGATGTACTTCATCGGCGACTATGGCAATGTTTGTTCCAGTTAATATTTTTCTCGATTTAGCCGTTAGATACGGTTCTGAAATTTCGCAGTCAAAACTTTTTCTTTCAAAAATTACATCAAGTACATCCTCAACTGCATGTAATTTTGATAAAATCGTATGATATTGTACTATTAGTTTTGATACTTTTGTGAGCAGCAAGTTCTTTTGATAGAACAGGTTGCAAAAGATGAAATAAATTTGTGGAGCTAATATTTGCTAAAATATTTTGATCATCAAGTTTGTAACTATTATCATAACCGGAAAATGCTGTAGCAATTTTTTCAGATCTGATAATGCTCTTTTTAGCCATATCTGGCAATTTTAACATGGTATATATATAATATTTTATATTTAATTGAATTTTTTTTAATTAGGGATATGAAATCCTTATAGTAAAATGACAGAAATTTTGAGATATCTGAGATTGACGGCAGAAGAGCAAAAATTTTATCATGTACAGCGTAAATACAATTTACATGCAGCAAATATGTTAGGTTCTGTTATTAATATAGAATCTAAAAAAATCTGTTGGCACACCAACACCAGCTGGTGTATTAATTTCAGTAAAAGGCGATGATACAGAAAGAATTGAAATGTTTAGAAAAGGTTTTATTTACACTTTGTTTTGCGATGATATTCCAGAAGGACAGCGAATATACAGAGTAAATAGAGCAATTGCTGATGATAATATTGAAAATTTAGCATTACAAAATGAATTTCAACTTCATCCAGTATTTGATCTATATGAGACAAATGATAAGGGAATTATTAGACATAAAAAACAAAAAAGGTTGTTGGAAATTTGGATAGAGATGGATATTTACTTATAAAAGTTAGAGGAATCAAACTGATTTTGTTCATTATAAAGCCCATCGTTTTGTGTTTGAAACTTTTAATGGCGCTATTTTAGATAATTTGGTTATCGATCATATTAACAAAATTAAAACCGATAATCGTTTGGAAACTTTAGATTTGGTTACGCCAAAAGAAAATACTAGAAGAGGAATTGGTGGTGGCAATAATTTTAATAATCCAACTAGACAAATAATTTGAATAAATCTTGAAACTTGTGAAGAAATAAAATTTAAATCAATGACAGCTGCTGGGAAATATCATAAAATTAATACAGTTAGAATAAAAGAAGTAGCCGATGGTAAAAGAAAAACAACAAATTCGATGTTGAGATTTGATAGATTTAATTTTAATTACGATAACTAATGATATTTTCTAGATCATTTCGAGTAAGACAATTATGACTAAATTCCATAATATCGTCGCGATTAAATCGTAATGTTATTATTTTATTTGTATCAAATTTTATTTTTTCTGCTACTGTTAATAAATATTTGTCAGATTCGACTAATGTTATAATAACATCAAAAAAATAAAAACTGTTTCCCAACAAACAATTTCGAATTGCCTCAGCTAATTCTTTGTGATTTAATATATTAACTCTTTGATGATATTTTATTTCTCCAAACATTCTTATTATTTATTAATTAGATAAAAGATTATTATAATAATGAACTTAACTTAGAGACTGGCTGAACTATATTCGGGAGATTTTGTTTCAGTTTCAAATTTTACATTAGAAAATATTTCTAATGATAGATTTGCTGGTTATACTGAAAATGATATTTTGCATAACTATGACGACGAAGAAGAAGATGATGTTGTTGTTAGTAAAAAAAAATTTAAGCAGACCAACAACTGGGCGATATAATGTTAAGTACCATATTGCTAAAAAAATAATAAAATTTAATTTTACTATCACAGAGCATCAAATATTTTGGCAACTTATAAAACCTTTTTTAAACGTTAAAATAACTGGACAACAAAGAAATATAAAGTATGATTTTATTTTTGTTAAAATATTTAATTTAATGCCAGTCGATGATGCAAGAAAATTACATTTAATTTCTGTGTAAACCAGTAAAATGTAAATCCGTACTAATAAAATACGAAGAAATTTATAATAATATTATTCAATCATTATAGATTTAGTGGATACCCAGCTATTAAATTTATCGCTACATCCACGCCATTTGACTAAACGTTTGTTGCCGCGCTTTTTAATAACTTTTTCAATAACAAATATATCTTGTTCTGTTTCCTGAAGTTCTTGCTCGTAAAAACTGCCAGTTATAGGTTCACCTAATAAATCTTTCAACGAGTATGTAACTGGTATTGTTAAAAGTACTTTATCAACAACAAATACTTCTTCGCTCCAGTTCTGAGTATATCCTTTCTCAAATGTTTTTTTCGTCAGAGAAATTCTAACTTTATCACCAACTTTAAATTTATGCCTGCGGTACATATTTTCGTTTGCTAATATTGGATTTGCAATCGCGTCGTTTGTCAACATTTTTAGGGATCTGTGTTTCGTGTTATTATACTCGTCAACAATTTTCTGTAAATTGTCAATATATTTACTCGTCTTTTTAACTGTTAAATATTTGTGTATTTTTTCGTTGAGCGTGCGATTAAATCTTTCAACGATGACGCTTTTTCCCTCATTTCCTGTGACATATTTTTTAATGTTATTTTGCTCTAAAAACTGTTCAAATTTTTATTAAAAAACTCCGTTTTCTTGTTTATGTTTCACCAACCTCTCTGTATCAAAGTTTAATATCGACGATTTTGCCATTATTGTTATACAGTTTTATGTTATATTAAAAAAATTGTCAGACGATAAATAAATAATGAGCTATTATATAAAATTTGGAACATTAGTAAGAGATTCATCGGCTGTAAGTACAACAATAACAGACGGTAAGGTTGGTTTATCAGGTTACCTGAAAAATTCTGGCGACACAATGACAGGAAACCTGTTTATGTCAAATCAACGAGTACTCGGTTTAAAAACAGATTATCCGCCAATAAATGTCATTAATACACAAGCTGTTAGTTATGCACAACTAAAATCCGTCGACAATAATAAACTAGATAAATCTGGTGGAACTTTAAGCGGTAACTTAGATATTTCAGGAAATTTTTTTTTTTAAATTTAGAGACCGGGTATCCACCAGCAAACTTAAATCAAACTCAAGCGGTAAGTTATTTGCAGTTGAAGTATGTTGATGATAACAAACTTGATAAAATCGGTGAAACAGTTACAGGTAATATTATCATGAACAAGAATAAAATTACATACCTTGGAGACCCAGCCACAGAATCAGACGCAGCAACAAAAAAAATACGTCGACGATCAAGAATCTAAGTATGTGTTAGTGCGCGGTGATATAATGCGTGCATTTCTCAATATGAATAATAATGGTATTAATGATCTCAGAACACCAGAATTAGATTTTGACGCTGTAACAAAAAAATACGTCGACGATATTAATATTCTAATAAGCGATGGAATTAACGAATTCAGAACTGAATTTTCCAATCACGTACAAACATTCTTGAATTTTCGTAGAAATATAAACAAATCTGTGTATGAATTTTTTTGGTAATCCAGTGGTTGTAGATATTAAACTTGCTGAAATTAACATAAAAATAAATGATATTGTTAGTGGAATCCCTAATATCGTTCAAAAAACCAATCTTGTTAAAATTCCTCACAAACAAATTAACAATATCGTGTACACAGTAGGATCAGGATCATCAACATGGACACCGCGATAACACTCTCGAACATACCGCAGAAGTAACTGGGTTATACAGGCTGTGCATGTATGGTTAGGAAATTACTGCGGCCACTTCATCATCACCGAATGCACATTATAATCCTCTACTGGTAATGCTAAATAAGAACGCCAAAGAAACATTTACGTTGACATCAAGGGAAATGCCCCGAGACGTTACTGGTGGTGTCTGGAATTCGTAGCTGAAATTCCTCAATTAATTAATTAATTAAATGACAACGTCATTAAGTATAATGAATCAAACCCAGGGGCTGGCACTAGAGTTTTTAATATTGTATAAAATCTGTAAACAAATATTATATAATGAAAAAAGTATAGTTGATTTTAATCATATTTCAGATAAAATTCCAAAACAAGATGTGGACGCACTAATACAATATTACAGATATTATCATAAAAAACTTTGGTGCGTGAAAAAATGTTATAAATACTATAACAAAATACTTCGAGTGATATCATATTTACCACTGCTAATGACTAGCTCTGGTATAATTTCAAGTGGAGCATCATTAAATCCGTTTTTGTTAATAATATCCGGCGTTGGTGTTTCTCTTGCAACAGCGTGTAAAAAAATTGAGCCTCGTCTTGCAACTAAAAAAATGCTTGTAAAACAGCAAGTATCACCTATAAAAAATTACTTGATCAGATACGATCTTATTTGCGTGGTATAAAATATGATATGGACGATTTAATACGAGAGTTTCGTATTATTGATAGTATGTTAACAGATATTTTGCCAATGAGAGTTAGCAGATATGAAAAAGATTATTAAAAAAAGGATAGTAATGGTAGGGTATAAAATAAAATAATCTCAAACAATGTTTTCACGATAGAATGCTTAAAATGTTTGATCTATGGAAACAGATTAAAGTGTCTCAAATCCCCATTCATATACTACTTCCCATTCTGTGAAAATATATAGAAAAATGTTTTCAAAATCGTGTACGAGTAAATAATAAAATGCTTTGGTTTTCTATGATATTTGTGAAGAATAAATTGCAGTCTATTCGTTTGATATCCAATCATGTGAATAGTCTTTGATGAGCATAGATACTAAGAAAGCTTTTCCACTTGAATATTCCTTACACAACTAATATATTTGTCTCTTTGCCATTGCAATAGTCTTGCTAGATAGCTGTGAATAAAAATCAATACAGAGCGTTTTGTAAAGATAGTAATGCATAATATATTGCTATATACAGATTTGGTTTCCATGGAGATTAAATGCACAAAATGATTACAAAGGAAAATTCTGATGCCGTCATAGGCCCACATGGAATTTCCATAATAACTAGATCATGTAATCATTTTGAAACTTTGTAAGATTAAAAATAGGGAATTTCCAATGAATTTTCCCAAAATAACGCCGAAATCAGGTAAAGGATGGTAATTTCCAATGGATTTCCCTAAAATAATGCCCACTCCAGAATGTTATGGAATCAAGGTAATTTCCAATATATTTTTCCAGAATAACGTTATAAAAGGCAGTCAGAATTTTCTTCGTAGCCATTTCTGCTAGAGGATTTATACACGTGAACAGATAAGTGAAAATATTTTTCTAACATATTTTTGACAAAATGTTACTACATCTTGAAGCTGATTTGATTGAATTAAATCTTTTAAAAAATCTGTTTGTTAGATTAAATCCGACGCTACAAATTGGCTCTTTGTAATAGGACATTTTATATAATATTTTATTGTGCTTTGTGGGTTATGATATCCTGCATCAACATGTGCTTTGTAGGTTATGATATCCTGCATTAACATGTGCTTGAGAGGTGGGTGGGTGTTTTGAGACAGCATCCTGTTTTTTGAGGGAGAGGGGGGTCTCTGATGTGGTAAAAAAATGTCAGAATATATTTATTTTAGAGGGGGTGGGTGTTTTGAGACAGCATCCTCTTTGAGTTTCAAAATTACATCATTTTCTGAGATAAAAATTTGGAGGAGGGTGGTTTTTTGAGGGAGAGGGGGTCTCTGAAGTGATGAAAAAATGTCAGAATATATTTATTTTAGAAGGGGTGGGGGTTTTCTGAGCTAAAACCCTCTTTGACTTTAAAACCTCAATTACCTATACTACTATATCAACAAAAGCAATCACCTAGCCAAATAATTCCGACTTGTGCTAAATTCGGTATGATATATATAT
>JAECUM010006600.1:0-47396 GCA_016617855.1 Megalonaias nervosa
ATATATATATATATATATATATATATATATATATATATATATATATATATATATATATATATATATATATATATATACCTTATTGCTACATTCTGGGATGACGTCAAGGTTTCAATACAACGTGTAAACAAGGTGAATTATGTGACTGCTTGTACAAGTGTAAACATCAAGTCGGTGACATTATTCATCCAAGCAGGACGTGGTTCGGCTTTCGATATTAGCTGGAGGAGGCTTGTATTTAGATAGGGGGTGAAAGGGAAAGTAGATGTTTGATAAATTTTCTGTTGATGAATTATTTTCTTATTTATTTCCTGAAAAGGAAGCATTGTTGAAGGAATTTAAACTACCGTTGTAAACGAGCGGCAGATGTTGCAAATGAACGGAAAAAGTCAATAACGCGAGATTATGGAACCTGCGAGAATATGAGAAACGACTTTTCTTGCTTTCTACGCATTTTGATCCTACAAAAGCAAAATCTTATCTGTTTCTAGTGAGAGCCCCGCTAGTCATATAACCCTGACATTTTATAACAGCTGGTGGAACATAGTGTCCAGGCAAAATGCAATAATTTTTTTGAAGATTGGCTTGTAAAGCCTACCATGTGCTTATTTTGGCCAAAGGGGTGAGTGTTGGAGTACAGGAAAGATTATGCAATTGGATTGTTTTAACTTCTAATAGAGGATTTTAATCAGGGGTAGGAAATTTATTGTTGGAAATCACGGGGGCGAGGGCTTGTCGTTGTTATTAATGTGGTTTAAGGCATTGGTATAGATAAAGCTTCTCATAAAATGATCTGAAAACTTGGAACTAAACGTAGTCCGCAGAATTTACCATTGTGTTTTAAAAAATTCAGGTCAGTATACGTGGGCATTGATATCCAATCAGATTGCATAAAACTCTGTGAATTCATAACAAATTGAAATTATTCCACAATAAATATAACACTACGTTTTAAAATTTATAAATTATATTTCTTACCTGTGAAAATTTCTAACAGAATTTACCCGTCTTCGAAAGCTCATAAACGGGTAACATAATGTTAATCTCTGTTTGTCCTGAAATGCTGCAGAATGATGGAAAAATGCCGTCCTAACTTTCTGTTATTTTTACCCACCCACCCTCTCTCTCTCTCTCTCTCTCTCTCTCTCTCTCTCTCTCATAATGAAATACTTCTATGCAGTGGCGTCCCTAGGGTTGGTGTCACCCAGTGCGGTAACTCATGGTGTCACCCCCATGGACCGCCTTCCTGCACAAAAATTCCAACATTTTATAGACAGTCATGTGCGGTAACTCATGGTGTCACTCCCATGAACCTCCTACCTGCACAAAAATTCAAAAATTTTATAGACAGTCATTTTGGTGTCACCCCCTCTGATGGTGTCACCCGGGGCGGTCCGCACCACCCGCACCCCCCTAGTGACACCACTGATTTAATGATTGAAAGGCGCCAAGATTAAATTAAAGGCACTCAGTAGAACTTGTCAAATAGGCTATAAACATGCGTAAAACTGCTATAGGTAGGGGATGCTATGTCGAAAATGGGATATACGTCTCACAGAAACAAGATTGATTTCTAAATTCATAGAATGTAAAATATCCGTTGACAAATAATGGTGGGCAGAGAAGGAAAGTAATTGCAGGAGGAAAGAAAAATTTAAATTTTTTACAACTACAAATATGTTTCTGTACACAAGAGAAAATTTGCTGCAAATGATGCAAACATCGGCTTTCTAATTGGCCAAAAGAGACTGACAAACTCAATAAAATTAAATCATAGCCAAACAAAGAAAAAATAGATGGGCACAAGAAGAGGAATACATTTAAAGTTTTCTCCAGGTGAAGATATAATTTCATGTTTGACATGCTGTCAGAAACTATATACAAGTCAAAGCGACTTTAAGATTCTGATTGACATACATGAACACGGTAAGATCCCAGTCAAACATTCCAGTGTATGTAAATATAGGTATACATCATGAACATTTGCATAGGACCAAAGGAATCATTACTAGTAAAAGGATATCTGAACGTTTTGTCTGTTGTTCTCCTGCAGAGTAGAGAAGTTCTCCAAATTACTATGTGATTTACCTCATTAAGAGATTTGAAGATGAGTTAATATTGAGACTGTGCCTTCTCACAGACCCATTAGAGTAGACCACGGCTCTGGTAGGAATTACTGTAGGCGTATGTTCCGATATCGGAACAAATATTCAGTCTCGGTGGAACAAAAGGCGCAAACCATTAAAATAATCACTGAATTGACTTTACTTCTACGTTCCTTGAGTAATTTGTAAACAGAGAAAATGTTGATTCTAAACATCATGTAGCTGTAGAAGGGTAGATTTCTTGTTCAAACGGAGAATTCACCTTCATAGCTAGTCCATACGAAATTCAACACTGAAATGCGCCTGGAGTATAGTGTAGAGTGAAAATGACAACGATATTGAGTGTGGAATACAACTTACAGCAGAGGTTCAAACCTCAGTCGTTTAACTATACATTTTTACTCTCCATAGTTGTCATTTTTGTTCTATATGATAACTGCTACTTCCCACTTGCGCTGATAATTTTAGCAAGTTGACATGGATAGTGTGCAAAAGTAAAGTGTTCTTATAATTCATACTCTACAGAGAGGTCATAGTTTTCAGAAACACATTTTACCTAAAAGAGGACATTTTACAGCACCAATAGCCCGTAACTTTCATATAGTATTTTCAGTAGCTTGATGTCTGTGGCCCATTTACGTTTAATTGAAGCCTTTGCTACACTCAGTGGAAAACTCGTTTTCACCTTTTCCGCAAATAACATGATTAAGTAACATGTTCCGACCGACCTTTTCAAGGGCGCGTAGTCGAGGACGGAGTAAACGTTATGCTTATTTGGTTTTGACGTGCTTCAGTTTTCTGTTTTATCAATTAAAAGCAACAGTCTCGTTTCTTGAACACCTCTTTACCATAATTTCTCGACTATCTCTCAGGCTCAATGCAGGTTCCTATTTGGCTATATTTCTACCTTATATTGACACCATTTCAATACTTAAAGAACGCAACACCCAGGTGATGTTACATCTCCGTGGAACAGGAGGCTCATTTTGCTTTATATATATATATATATATATATATATATATATATATATATATATATATATATATATATATATATATATATATATATATATATATGTATGTATGTATGTATGTATGTATGTATCGGTAATAACCACACTAGCTTAAACATGACTAGGAAATATTTCTCGATTTTTTTCTAAGGACAGTAACAATAAAAAGCAGTATACACACGGTGTAACATCTTCCTTCTGTTGCTACTGAAGAAGTTTTCGGTACTTGATTCAGCTGAATTTTATACTGGGGTTCTTTGCATATACTAGAGTGTTGGCCTTCGTCTCAGTCATATTTTAAACCATTTCAATACCCCGCCGAACGACTGTTATAATGATATGAATATGTATTGATGCTGCTTCTGTGCGATGTATTTTTTAGAAAGGCGGCAAGTGTCCCATGGGGAGATGTCAGATATTGTCGATGGGGTTGCTGACGAGGTACGCATTGATTCCAAATCCACCGATCAAGTTCGGCTCAAGAGAAATGTCGGCTTCATCAGCGGA
The DNA here is from genome assembly GCA_016617855.1 of Megalonaias nervosa. NCBI lineage: Eukaryota > Metazoa > Mollusca > Bivalvia > Unionida > Unionidae > Megalonaias > Megalonaias nervosa. Next base: position 3,626 of record JAECUM010006600.1, read on the forward strand.
AGTTCATTCATCGTGGGCAGCATCATAGGTGAGTACGCCAGGGAAATATCGAGATGGTCTTCATTTAGCTAGGTTTGAGTTGGTTTTAGTTTGATGTTTTAACACATTAAGTTTGTTTAGTGCAGTGTTAAGTGGAGTAAAGTGCATTGAGAAGTACAACGGTTGCCGTTCCGTGACGACCTGATGGTAAGATTCCAACCGGTGCCCTTTCAGTCACGAATCCGTTATATGTTAAACGGTCTACCGTGTACAAAACGTTTGTCGGAACACGACAATAGTGTCTGCATCTGAGGTCGAAGCCCGAATAATCCGTCTTTCCCGAGTGTTCCAGCAAACGTTTGCACACAGCAAAGCGTGTATTCATTACTTTTACATGACCAATTACTAGATACATAATGTATTTGCAAAATACCTATAAAAAAGACATAATTTAAATAAAAAATGTACCCAATCGGCATGTGAAATACTAATGTTTACATCACAAAAATCACAATGTCAAACCAGATGTAAGTAGCTCAATCGTGTAAGAGTTATATATTAATATCAGTAAAAGAGTTAAAATAACGTCAAAGATGCAAACAACGAGAACGTAGAGATGAGCAAGTCAAAGCATGGTTCAATGTGAATACAGCACGTGAGACTAAATTTCATGAACGTTCCTCTGACAGAAATCAGTGGAAACTGGAATGAAAGTCACGAGTAATTACATGAGAATAACTCGCCTCTTTACAGTTTTGTAATAAATAATCAAAAAGATGTAACATGGAAAGGTAACAAAATGTAAATAATGAAAATGGTGGATATTTTCAGTAAATGTTGATGTGATCAATATATCTTATTACAACATTGGAAAGAAACTTAAGCCGTTGAATTGCAACACTATGTCCACGTGTTCCATAATTCTTTTCCAATACGTTCAGACGTTCCATTATGGCAGCAATATTTTTTTGTTTCAATACATCCACAACTTTTATTTAAATACATCCGTGCGTACCATACAGGTAAGAGTCCATATGTACTAATGTGTATACGGATACGGCAAAAATCGCGTTAACAGTAATGTGTATGATTCCATATAGATGGATACGAATGAGGTTTTATATGTGGACGTGTAATTGATTGTTTTCAGTCACGCCCTGTAGCGAATCGAAGCGTTTCCGTACACAAAATCGAATTTGGAAATCCCTCAAATGATGTCATAAATTTAGTATTCCTAGACTTGTAATAACGTGTAACACAGATGGCAACAAAACAGGGCTACAACTAAACGGGTTCCGCAGAGTATATATGGAATCACATAAACAACTTAATGCCTGCGACTATTTCTTCAAATTTATTTCCACGTTCCCTCATATACGCTGCTTTTTGTTCTAGTGCATGCACAATGATGCATTATTTTTGCTCAATGTTTAATCAGATTCGCCCAAACTATCATAATAACAGCATCTGTTTGTTCCATGTCGTACCTTTCAACATTTCTGCAGTCATTCATTCCATCAAGATGGCACGTCAAAGAATATATTAATTTTGTTTCAATTTGTCCACATATTTCAACGTGCTTGCCATAGCTTCTCAAAACTTTCAGAGCACCAACTTGTCTTTCCATATTTCCGCACATCGCTCTTTTTTCCTTGTTCTTCCAAGCGAACAGTATACCCCCACCCCCCCGTAGTTGTCATATTGTTTCTAGACATACGACTGCGCTTCCCGTTTATTATCTTTATTGTACCTTTGGTCAATTAATTAGTGTTGTTTTTGTTAAAGTTTAGATCCATTCATTTCATCGATGTAACCATTTCCGATTGCTCATAAATTGCTCTTCAAACATGATGTGATGGTTAAAAGTTTGTGAATTATTAAAAATGTTAGCCAACTGGACATCAGTATCCCACTATTGCCATGGTGGATGTCAGAGATCTTAAAACATTGTACATTTAATATATAATTTACTGAATATTAGACAACATAGCGTTGCTCTGAAATGCAAGTGCGAATCATATTTCTTTAGTTTTTTCTCAATTAGTAAATATATGTGTTCCAGAAAGCTAATACTAGCTACTGAAAAGTGCAGACAAAAATCCCTGGTGAGGAGCGTCGTCATTTTCGTGAATGATTACTTTTAGTATCCACTTCCACTTGATCTGAAAATAGATTATTAAAATCTCTCTGAACTAAATAATGATTCCAACCATTGCTACAGCATCAAGAACTTAATATCATTATATAAAAGATTATTGATGTTATAATTTTGTTTGAAGTCTATATACAAGTCAGAAATTTAACATTGGCACTGTCTATATTACTAACAAAGAAAATACATTTTACAATCATACATTTATAATGTGGGTACGTGAGAAAGCCTGCCAGCAGCTTCTCGTGGGTCGGTGGTTCTTCCCGGGGTTTTCCAGGGTTCTTCCTCCACCATTAATACTGGCCGCCATATATAGCCTATCTTGTGCTGAAAAATGGCGTTAAACCCTACAACAACAACAACAACAACATTTTACAATCCCAATTTCTTTTTTGGAGGTGTGTGTATTTTGTTTTAACATAAAAGACACTTGTAATGTTCTTGTTGTACTACAATGGCATGAGAGTGTGAGTGCTGGACAGTAAAAGTTAGTAAGCGGCATTTTAAATCCACCAAATATCCATAATCATTCACAAGAATGCATCGCTTTATTTTACCACCCTTTCCAATCCAAAGGAAATTAAATCGAAAATCCTGATGCTTTTTTTTTTTTTTTTTAATATATCGGACCCATTTGAAGCGTCATTTATGAAAATAATATTATGTGCACAAAGACTGAAGTAATTCCAAGATGTTTACAAAAGCCTTCTTGATTACAGATATTACTCTTTGGTGTCCTTACCGCTTCACCACAACCCCTCTTCAAGCTAGTCGATAAGCCTATCAGTTAATTAATTTTGACTCGCGCTCCCTCGAATACCGAAAACTCGAACAACTGGTATTCCTTAGTGGTCATAACACGGTAGCGCACAAATACATGTGAACCTTCATTCGGAATAATGTCAACTTAATATTGCAGTTTAGAATAACATTCTAGGAGTTCATACACTAAGTTATTTTAAAGTTATTTTAATTTTTACACTTTGTTTGGTTTTATATTTTGTTTGAATAAATCTATATTTTGGAAAATAATGCTTGTTGGGTTTACCTGGTCTTGTTACTTAGTTTTAAGTTCCTGGGCGTAACAATCAATCTAATAAACGTTTGGAAGGAAACAAACGATTTTTTAAACGAACCATCTGACATTAACCGTTCTTTGAAATAATCAAGACGTAAAATTTAAACTACGTTCAGATATGTAGTTTAGAATTAAGAGGTGGCACCTCTTAATTTAGTCGCCGAAGTCACTCTTAATTCCGTTCCTTTTCGGGAGTGCTCCAAATGAAGTGACGGCATGCATTGGACAAATTCCATTAGTGGAATAATAACAACATTCACACAAGGCTGAAATTGGTTGACCCTTAGATGTCACCGAAGGACATCGAATTAATTCGTACGCATGTGTAAATTGGCTACGCTTGTCAGTCCGAGGGAGAAATTAAATGGCTCATAATGTGATGACTCGTTCAGGTGATTTGGCATATACGACGTTTAGCACCTAACGGCGGCACTGGGGCTTTCAGCATCGTGACAGCAAATCTCTCCATCCCCCTCCCCCTTGGCTTCTCTATGTGCTTGACTGCCAGAGAAAACAGTTTTAAAATACCCAGTTTTAAACGATTTTAATAAAATAACAAACAATAATAATTTAATCGTCGTTATATCGGTAAATGTTACGCGAATATAGTAATTTACTCAACCAATTTTTATCGATTCACATTATATGCGTGATACCGGGAAAATGCATTAAAAATACACTGTTAATAACGTATTCGAAACAACAGACTAGGCGCTGACGATGCAACTTAACAAGGACCAACCACCTTGTGAGTCGCAACATTGCGTAAATATGAGTGTGAAATGATTGTACAGCTCATAAATGTACGATCATATGATTCAGTCTATAAATGCTAGTTTTATCGATTTAGACCTTCGTTCAAGGTAAGTTTGTGCATTTTCTCAAACAACTAATGATGAATTTGAACAAAAGTGGCGGATGAATTGAAACAACAAGTCGTGGAAGTAATGAAACGCGCGGAAATATTTGACTACAATTGCGGACATAATGGAATTGTGAGGACATGGACATATTGGAGCAAAACATTGCGAACGTAATGAAACCTGTGAACATATTAGAACATAAATGTCGCGAACATAATGCGCAAACATATTGGAAGATAAGATGAGGACATAATAGAACGTGCAGACATTTCGGGACATAAATTCGCTTACATATTGGAATTTAAAATTTATTCATAATGGAAAGCGCTTAAATTTCGGAACAGAATGCCGCGTACTTATCGGAACGGATGACTGAGTGTGGACATATTTGAATATGGGAACATAACGGGTATAACTGTCTGAAGTTGTCATCTATTTCAGGATCTGGTATCTTCATCTCGCCCAAAGGAGTCCTCAGAGAAACTCAGTCCGTCGGATTGAGTATGGTAGTATGGGCAGCAGGGGGCGTTCTATCACTTTTAGGTACGTAAATATTTACCCCATGATAATGAAAATTTGTCATCTTTATCAGGCCATCTAGAGTATATGAGCAATAGCATCCACTTGTCAGTACTCAGTAACGATAGGAGACTACATTCGCGTTAAAGTTTTCATTCAAATGTGACGAGACACCGATGATGTGGTCCAATGGCCGAGTTCAATGTAAAGGTGGAGGCATGAATAAAATTAACCTTATTACAAAGATGCTATAAATGATTGCTCACAGTGCTTAGACAGCCTTGCAATGTAATCTTGCGTTGCAACTACCGACACGTGTGCATTCTAATATCACTATAATGTAATCGTACCTGAACTCGTCATAACTTGTAAATAATTACATCATTATGACTCATAAATTCATATCAGTAGTATCTATAGCAATGTCTCTGGCAGGTATTAAAATTGCAAGCAACAAACGTAGCCACGAAACCGAAAGAAGTGAACATTCATTTACTATCAGACTATCTCTAACCGATTATATTTACAATTTTATTCATAGTTTTAGTAAACCCAGCATATTAAAATAAAGAAGACATGCCTTTAACTCGATTCGTTTTGCATCTGCTACCATAAAACGAGATATATCAGAGAATTTCTTGCAATAAAATTGAATGCTAAATTAAATAAATATTCTAGGAACAAAATTACATTCCGTCATAGGTTATGAAAAAAAAAATCGAATAAATAGTATGCACTGCTTTAAAAGCGACCTAGCAAGTGGAACATAAACTTGCGACCCTTTATTTTAGGGGCACTAACATACGCTGAATTGGGCACATTTATCCCTAAGTCTGGTGCAGAATACCCGTACTTGTTCGAAGCAATGCATCCGATAGTAGCCTACCTGTTTGCATGGACCAAGGTTATTGTAACACAGCCGTCCTCAATGGCGATTGTATGCCTGACGTTTGCGGAATACGTCGCCACTTTCATGGACTATTGTGGATCTCCTCAAATTCCTGTCAAGCTTATTGCTGCTCTTGCTATACGTAAGTTCCAATAGTTACCAAGACACAAATTTATACTCGTATAAAGTGCCGTTACTAATGAGACGTTTTAATAACCCGTTTCATAATATCGCTTATCATATATCTGGTATATTTTACATATGGTGTGTGCAGTTTAACCGCTCCGGTGGCCTAGTGGTTAGAGCGTCCGCCTCGGATGCGGGAGGTCGTGGGTCCAATCCCCAGCCGAGTCATATCAAAGACTTACAAAAGTGGTACAAACAGCTACCTCGCTTGGCACTCAGCATTAAGAGGTTAGTGTTAGGACTGGTTGGCCTGGTGTCAGGATAATGTGACTGGGTGGGACATCATGCTACATGTCTGTGGTATGATGTCCCAGTGCTAGAAATCACTATAAACTGCCACACTGCAGACATCGTAGCGACATGACTGAAAAAGTGTTAAAGCTACGTTAAAAATCCAAATCACACACCAACACCCAAACACAACTATCGTTAAAGCTACGTTAAAAATCCAAGTCACACACCCACACCCACACCCAAATACACACAGATTTTAACAATTTTGATATGTCATGTCAGCATGCTAACATATCACATTATGTAAATCATATTGGTTCAAATAAGGCCTTGACATTCTTGTGTAGTATCCTCTTTACTGATTGAATGCGATCGTGGGAATTTTCATTACAGCCCCTTCTGGAAATGTATTTTTTTACTATTACTATTAACATTTTGGAGGCCATTTTTCGAACGATTATCCAAGATGCATTGGAAAAAGGTTACTTCTGTAGGAATATAGCCAATTAACCCCACAGGGGTTCGTTGCAAATAAAAGTAAGGTTATCGGTCAATGGACAGAGATATGGGGATCCAAACCTGTAACAGGCACCCCACCCCTATGATAAGTGAGGATTAAATATTAACGTATATGAGCAAATAAACTCAGCTCTGTTTCTAGAAAGAATATGGACAACGTCCAGCCTCCCAACTTACAAAAAGTTATCCAACTATAGCATTATTTCAATAAAATAAAACAAATATCCGGTCACAAATACATTAAATCTGGAATTACCTTAATCAGCAACAACTTTACTCTAAATCTGGTGCAATTTCTGCATCCAGTAACCATCCATTTATATGATATTTCCAATAACTGGAATCCTACTTTTCCTGTCGAATACAATCTTGCATCAAGATTAATGGAACTGGTACGCTTTAAGCGGAAACATTGTAAAAATTATATTCGAAATCGATGCAGATGTCTCGTCTAACTGAACCCGAGTGAACTATATTACATTGCATATTAATTTCCTTTGGAAATCCACTGTTGAAGAATGATGTTGTCTGTGTTCTATTGGTTTGGAAGGACAGCTGCTCTTTTAATACTAAATTGAAAGAAAAGTTCAATTTTAAATTCTATAAATTCTACAACTAGGAAATAATGCGTCAACTAGCGTATTTGTATGCGCAACAGTTGAAAGGTGTAACGTGTGAGCCAGCATAAACGATTTCTTTCATATTCTTTCTTTCTAAGCTATTTCCATTAAATAGAAACCATGTGATAAGCAAAATCTCAAATTATTTAATATTACATGTATGAACGTCGTTGAATAATTTCCAGCTTTTGCTCGCCAAAACATGCATAAACTTTAAATTCTTCCCGTTTCATAAATTCAATAATAAATCACTCCGAACTGAGAGATAGAGGATCTCATATGAGTAATGATTTAATATTGAATTTATGAAACGAGTTGAATAATGTCCAGCTTTTTATAATATAGTTTTTTATTTCAGTGGAAATTATTTAAATAGAAAGAAGAACCAATAATTTCGTTCATTCTGACAGACGCTGCACCTTTCATTTGTGGTGCGTAAAAAATAATCCAAAACAAATTTGAACTAGTATTAATGTTTAAAAGTAGATTATACTTTTCTTACAAACTGTAAATGAAAGAACAATCATCCTTCCGAATAAACAGAATATTTTACACAAACAAAATCATTTTCAACACAGAATGTCCACTGTGCGTGATGTCGCATTGTTTGATGCAGTATCCGTTAGAATACAGTAGACGATCCATGTTTACGTAATCTAACATGTCACTTTCACAACTAAACATTACATTGTTGCAATATTAATGTGAAAGAAGGTTTCCTGGATGTAGAAATTCCCATATTTACTGTAATGTATTTGTGACAGGAAATTTTGCAGTACTTGACTTGGAACAGTAGACTAAAGAATATGTAAACAAATTTAATTTTAAGTCGGAATTGCATCACATATTTACAGTGCAAATATGCAGTAGTTGGATGAACATCTGTCAGTTTGGAGACCGGTTTATATCCACATTCCTTCTGTGAACAGAAGTGAGTTTGTTTATTTACTTCTATAAGTTAACATTTAAGTCTCACTTGTGTATATGGTGGATTCCATGCTACAGTTTGGCCGCCTCCCCCGCCCCCCCCCCCTTCACTGAGCCGTACCCTTAGTTTTACTTCTTTTTCTGGTTGTTGTTGTTATGGTTGGATAGTCATTTTTCATGTTATTATATCTTATTTATGACATAACAAACCCTGTGATGGTAATTTGACCATATTCAGACAGACAAGACCATTTTTACCCCAATTCCTTTCCTGACTCGAATCGAAAAATGGCCGCCCAAATGTTCATTGACAACACAAAATTCCAGAAGACGGGGTTAAAAAAAAAAAGTTTTCCCACGATCGCAGCCTATCAGTAAAGAGAATACTGCACAATAATTTTCATGTGTTTATTTGGACCAGTCAGAATCGCATAAAGTGACATGTTCACATGTTATAATAACAAAAATATTAAACTGCACACAATATAGCCAAAGTGTACCGCCTATATGATAAACTGAATTTATCACATAGTCGGTACACTTTGCCTACAGTGTGTGCAGTTTCATATTTTTGATATTATACATGTGAACATATCACTTTATGTGATTCTGATTGGTCCAACTAATCCCATGAAATTATTGTGCAGTATTCTCTTTACTGATTGGCTGCTATCGTGAGAAAATTTTTTTTAACCCCGCCTTCAGGAATTTTTGTTTTCATTGAACATTTTTAGGCCGCCATTTTTTGATTTGACTTGCGAAAGGGAATTGAGAAAAAATGGTTTTGTTTGTTTCAATATTGCCAATTTACCCCCACAAGGGTCTGTTATGTCATGTATAACATATCATAATATGAAAAAATGGCAAAACCCACAAGACAAGAACAATAACAACAAGTAAAACTACCGATATTGCTCAGATGGTAACGCGGGTGGGGGTGGGATGGATGGGCGATATATCTGTAGCATGGAATCCATCCTATATACAAGCTTGGTTTAAATGTGAATTTACTGAAGTAAATAAACTCACCTTTGTTCACAGAAGACCCTACACATAAACCGGTCTCCCCAACTGACAGATCTTTATCCAACCACAGCATATTTACGCGGTAAATATGTGACGCAAGTCCGACTTAAAATGAGATTTGTTTACGTCTTCTGTACAATCTAATGTTCCAAATCAAATACTGCAATATCCGGTCACAAATACATTATAGTAAATACGTGTATTTCTGCATCCAGTAATCTTTTTTCACAAAAATATCGCAACAGTGTAATGTTTAGTCGTGATTGGAATCTCAACATAAACACTGTCACTGTGTTGTGTAAGCCAACTCAAACCGGTAATGTGCACCATATCAATGTGACATCACACGCATTGGACAATTTGTGTTGACAAATGTTTTGCCTTCTGCAAAATGTTCTGTTTACTTGAATGGACGATTATTCTTTGAATTATAGTTTTCAAAAATGTATAATATACTTTTGCTATTTCAGCTTTGTTTGGGACTATTTTCTACGCACAGCAAATGAAAGGTACAGCGTCTGTCAGAATGAACGAAATTATTCGTTCTTCATTCTATCTAAATAATTTCTACTGAAATAAAACTATGTGATAAAAAGAATCTCAAATGGGTAACGATTTAATATTAAATTTATGAAACTTGTTAAATAATGTCCAGCTTTTGTTCGCCAAGGCTCGCAAAAACTGGACATTATTTAACTCGTTTCATAAATTCAATATTAAATCGTTACCCATTTGAGATCCTCTATTTATCACATCGTGACGTCACAAAATTTGTGACGTCAGATGCATCCTAGTGCAATTGTAGCGAAAGCGCTGTAATAATCTTTAGTGCTTTACCCGTCATTGACCAAAACGTCAATGTCATAACCGGAGTCTTATGTGTTGGATCATTTCGTATTAACCTTTGTTTAGAAGTTTAGGAAACTTGCTGAATGATATCGAGGTTTTGCTCACCAAGGATCGAGGAAAAAAAGTTATTAAGGTCGTTTCATAGATTTCATGCGATGGGCAGTCTCCTAAGATCTAGAATGACCATTTCCTTCGTTTTGAACAGGACTTATTGAGTAGGGTCATCTTCGAGACCCCCATTTTAATACCTCCATTTAGTAGGCAAGCATGTAAATGGTATGTAAAAAATATTTATAAAAAAAGGGTTGCAGTGCTTTCTGTGCGAACGCTTATCTAGATAAGATACGAATTAACGATTGTTGATTAACAACACTACAAATCAAGATTTCTTAAAAAATTCTCATAAATTCCTTAAGCTTTATGTAAGGTTGAAGCAGGCACAAACGAATGCATATATAGCAACTATTTTAATTTCTCGTTATAATCCAGTATAATATAGCCTTTAAAATCAGAAATTTGTTGATGACAGACAGTAGCTAAATAACTTTATAAATCTTTATTTTGTGATTATGTTTCCTTTAAGTTTTAAAGATTGTGATACAAGCTTGAAAACTTGTTCAACAAATGAGAATGCTTATTTATCTTCACTTCTGCTCTATCTGAGCAAGTTTTGTCAGAGTGAATAATCTTCCTTCTAACACTTTCCTCATACAGTTTGATATTTTTTAGTTACGATCTGTATCATCAACTGTTACGATACCTCTTTGGCTTCGAGTATCCAAGTGATTTTCACGGTAGCCAAACTCATTGCCTTGGGAATCATTGTTGTTGGAGGAATCGTGAGGATGGCTCAAGGTGAGAAATTATCCATATTCTTGACACGCCTCACTTTAACCACTGAAGCGGCTCTTCTAAAATTGTTAGGAGTTTACGTTTTGGTGTAGCCTGCGAAGCTTTGGCGAGAAATGGGTATCCCCTTTTTGACAGCGTTGTCACATTTACCTGCTTTTCGTGTCCCATTGATAAACGTTAATCTTTCACGTTTGGCTGTATTTATCTGATATAGACTCTTGTGCAGTCATGAAACGTTATAGAGCTGGATACAGTTTGAATGACTATATGCACATAATGATTTTGCTCTAGTCGTTATGTAGGGCTTTTGCATCGTGAAATGGCAGAGCAAACGAGACAAAGCATTCTGTTGAATTCTTGTTACGTATTTGATCCCAATTCTATTAGGATGGTCAAACCATGTGATGATTGTATTCTATTCTTCTTGACGACACATTTTAATGCAGCTTCAACATTTTAGATGTATATTCCTAAGTTAAAGCTGGGCTTTGAATTTTTTATAGTAAAATTGGGCAAATAAAAAATGTCGGTTTATTAATATTTCTGGAGCAACTTTATTTTTTAGAAACAATGTGGAAATATGTATACAGAATATGAACTTGACATCTGTCAAATTCTTAAATAAGCCAGTACGTTATCAATAGAAATTCAGATATTTGTGAGTTCAGTGACAAAATTATAAACTCTAGTCGAGACTGTGAATTAAGGTAGAAAACCCCATTATTCCTCTACATTCATAGCAATTAATAAGTATACTCCAGTTCTATTTGAAGCTAATGTTAGGTAGATCAGCTTAAGGCTATCGTGTGATGTTTACAGATATTGTTTAAAATTAAGATATGGATATATTTTTGAATTATGTACGTCGAGCTTGTGTTCTTCTTTACTCTGATGTGAGGCATGTACACCTCAAATATAGCACAATGCCAATAGTCGGCCAGGAGGCAGAGCTAGAAACCCATCACAGTAGACATGTGGGTTCAATGAAAGTAGAATATATCTAAAAAAAAACGATCTAAATTGTTTTTAGAAATGATCACACATGGAAAGGGCTTGCATTTCACTGTGAGCATCACGTTGTCTCACAAATTTCCTTTGTATGAAAAATGCATCCGTGATTTTGAAGCTGCAGTGCATAAACATCGTTTGGTAGGAGCATTGACTTCTAAGATTAATTAATGAAACATTTATTGTTAGATTTCTTACGGCTATAAAGAAACTATGGACGTTTTTGAACTCACATGTGTACTCTATCTTTTGTGAATTTTTATTTTGAACCGGTTGATGCGACATCAAGTATGTGCATTAAATTGTCCCTTTCACAGTAAGAAAATCTGTAGTATGTAATTACATATTTTTACTAAGCTTTTGTAACAGGCATTTTGATTGGTTAAATTCGTTTCGTTTGACGAAGAAAGTTAGCTATTATTAGTTCACAAGACCAGAAAGGAACCTGATACATTCATGCACTCTTCTTGTCTACTTTAACAATATTTGTAAACAATGGTGTAAATCTATTATTATTTTGTATTTCTTGAGATTCGAAATTAATTTTACAAATATTTTGGATTACAAGAATTTAGTTGATTAGAATATTTTACAGGATTCACGAGGTTATGAAGCTTATAAATAATGAGTCTGTAACTTTCCTGCAGGTCATCTAAGCGTTCTGCAAACTGGATTCAAGGGTACAACAAGTTCGCCCGCATCTGTAGCATTAGCATTCTACTCTGCCATGTGGGCCTATGATTTATGGTAAATGCAAACTTATACCCTCTTACAATTCAACAAGTACTGAATGCAAGGAAGGTATACTTCACTAATTACAACAAATTAAAAAAGTGACTGTATGAATTCTTCTTACTAAATACTAAAATGAATACGTATTAAATTCAAATACACATCCTTAAAGTACAAACTATACACAGTATGTCTTAAGTACTCAAAAACTGAAATCTAACTGTACAATTTAACACCAAAATCATCCTTTAAAACTGAAATCGAACTATACAATGTAACACCAAATGTCATACTCTGAAACTAAAATCTAACTGTACACTTTAACACCAAATATCATACTCTAAAGCTGAAATTTAACTGTAAACTTTAACGCCAAAAGTATCATCCTGTACAATTAAAATCAAATTGTGCAATTTAACGCCAAATATCATCCTCAAGAACTGAAATCTAACTAAACACTTTAACACCAAATACTATACTCTAAAACTGAAATCTAACTATACAATTTAATACCAAATATCATACTCTAAAACTGAAATCTAACTATACAATTTAACACCAAGTATCATCTCTAAAACTGAAGTCTAACTGTACAATCTAACACCAAATATCATACTCTAAAACTGAAATTTAACTATACAATTTAACATCAAATATCATACTCTAAATCTTAAATCTAACTACACAATTTAACACTAAATATCATACTCTAAAACTGAAATCTAACTATGCAACTTAACACCAAATATCATGCTCTAAAACTGAAATCTAACTGCACAATTTAACACCAAATATCATACCCTAAAACTGAAATCTAACTATCATACTCTAAACAGTCTTATTGATCCAAAACGTTGTTAACTTATCGACCATTGTCGATCAAGCATAGAAACTAAAGATTTGTCATATTTGAGTAGCATTTGAAATGGAAATCGACTTGTACAGAACAAAACATTTACTTCATATAAATTGCCACCCCATTAGTGGGCGGGGTTCATTATTTTTATTTATGTATTTAATAATTTGAATCTTTCAGGAATAACTTGAACTACTTAACAGAGGAGCTGAAAAATCCCTTCGTGTAAGTATATACTCGAAGTTTTGTCTTTAAGTGTAAATTTATGCAAACAACCAGCTTCCTCCATTCCTCTCAATTTTCCGTCTTTCTCAGTGAGTCGCTCAGTGTCAAGCCTGTCCACTCTCGAATGTTGTCTTCCCACCTCTTTCTTTGTCTGCCTCTCTTTCTTCTTCCTTGTACAGGGCTTTGCAGGATTGTCTTGGCAAGTCCTGATGATCGTGAGACATGCCCATACCAGTGCAGTTTACGTTTTTTCACTGTGGTCAGGAGATCTTCGTAATGCCCAATGGCTTGTCTGATCCTTTGCCGTATTTCTTCATTGGTGACACGGTCTTTGTATGAGACACCGAGGATCTTTCAGAAGCATCTCATCTCTGTGGCCTGTATCCTTTTCTCTAAGTCAGCTGTTATAGTTCATGATTCACAGGCGTAGAGAAATATGGAGATAACCAGTGAGTGCATCAGTCTGACCTTTGAACTGAGTGCGATGTTCTTGTCGTTTCAGGTGGGCTTCAGATTTGTCAGAGCTGCTGATGTCTGTGCAATCCTGGAGAGTACTTCAGGCTTTGATCCTTCATCTGTTACAATTGCCCCCAAATACTTGAAGGTGTGTACTGTTTCTACTTCGTACCTTGGACCCTGATGTCAGTGCGGATGCCCTTGGTGTTGTTGGTCATCAATTGCGTCTTCTCTGCACTGATTTCCTTGTCTTAGGCTGCAGAGGTTTTGTCGAGGCTCTCTACTAAGCTAGCTAGTTCTTGCTCATTTCTTGCTAGTCCATCATTGTCGTCAGCAAAACGTAAGTTGGTGACTGTTCTGCCTCCGATGCTGACTGTCCCTTTATGCTTTTCAAGCGCGTCAGCTATGAGTCTCTCTAGAAAGATATTGAATAGTGTGGGAGAGAGTAGACATCCTTGTCTGACTCCGAATGTCGTTCTGAACCAGTCCCCTATTCTGCCGTTGAAGTATACTGCACTGGTGGCCTTGTCATACAGGTGCTCTATTACTGTGATGAGGTTGGCATTCATGTTGTACAGTCTCATGGTCGCCCACAAGGCTGCATGCCATACCCTGTCAAATGTCTTCTTGAAATCCACGAAGACATAGTACAGATCTTGCTGGTGTTGGAGGTACTTCTTACACAATATCCCGAGGTTGAGGATCTGCTCTGTTGTGCTGCGCCCTGCTCTGAAACCTGCCTGCTCGTCGGCAATGATCTTTTCAGCCTGTGACTTTAATCTGTTCAGCAGTATCCTCAACATGACTTTGTTTGGATGGCTTATAAGACTGATTGTACGGTAGATTTGACACTGTTGCAAGTTGCCTTTCTTGGGAAGGGTGATGATCAGTGATTGTGTCCACGGAGATGGCCATATTCCTGTTTGCCAGATCTTGTTGCAGATGTTTGTGAGGGCGCTAATCATTGCTTTTCCCCCTGCTTGGACTAGTTCTGCTGCGATGTTGTCCACTGCTGCTGACTTCCTCTTTTTTATCGATCTCACTGCTGCTTCTACTTCTTCACGTAGGATAGGGAGGTTGACGTTTTTAGTTGCTGGAGGGACGTTCAGTACCTCGGGAACTATTGTGGCTAGGTGGTTGTAAAGTTCTGCGCAGTACGCTGTCCATCTTTTCAGAATGTCTTTTCTTCTGTGAGGCAGTGTCCGGCTTTGTCCTGTAAGGAGGTAACTCGCCGTTGTTTTGTGCTTGTTAGATCTTGGACCAGTTGGTACGCTTTCTTGCTGTTGTTCCTTTTCACGTTTCCTTCAATGTCTTTGGATTTGTAAGCTACTACTACCTCACAAATCCAGCCCTCCCAGATACTACTTTTAGCTAAAGGGAGCTAAAACTTGTCTGCCGAACTATGTGGCGGTCGAGCCGAGTGATCTCCCCATACGTATAAGACTTGGCGGCAAAGTCTGAGAACGTGTCAGTTACTGCTTCCGCTCGTGCCAACAAGTATGCTCTCATCACAAGAGGCCTCGCATAAACCAGAATCTACGTGGAAGATATACCATTACATGTTGGATTTTTTTTTTTTTTTTTTAATTTTTTTTTGTTCTAAGGAATGTATACTCCCTCCAAATTTCCAACATTTTTCTCTTTTTATCCCGGCAAAGTTCTGCCTTTACAATTTGCTAACAAGTCTCTAGCGCTTATAAAATCTCCTAATGTATGTGTCATTCCATTATGAACGGATACATATCAGTGAGTTTCTATTGCAAGGCATTCATAGCGTCCGGGCACCAACTTCAATGTGTTTTGCCTGTACAGGCGGTCTGTGACACTTTTTGCCCCACAGGTAATTGTCTCATAATGAATACTGTCGCAACTACTGGTACGTATTTATAACGGTGCCTCAGTTCCCTTTTAGGTGAAGTGCTTTTGTGTATAATGTAGACACTTGTGTACATTTCTGTATTGCTTCTGCTCTGGTCGGACAATTACAAATGATTCTTCTACCTGAATGGAGTCCTAAAGTGTGCCCACTGGACCATCCTCTCATCATCTACACACAACTGAGGCATCTCCTGCGGAACTGGGGAAACCTAGGTTGGCTCACGGCGGGTATACGTCTATCAGTACAACAGCACCAAATTACTGTCTGTACCGATGCAAGTAAGGAGTGCAGGGAGCCCACCTACTACAATCCTTTCGGGAAGCCACCGGTGCATGCTCTTCCCAGGAACAACATCCTCATTTCAATAAATTCTGGAGATGACGGCCATTGTGAAGGCCTTTCACTGGTGACAGGAATATCTGCATGGCAATGGAATTCTCATTATGTCCACAACAGTGGTTACTTATCTGAAATGACAAGTAGGAACCAAGTTCTACAGGGGTGAATTATCTGATATGACAAGGAGAACCAAGTTCCATGACCTTTGCGTCCTGGTGTGGGACTTTTCACAACAAATCCACGTACAAGGTCACCATATCCCAGGACTCCTAACATTCTAGCCTAATCTTTGTCCCAGAAAAATCAACTAATACAGACAGAATCGTCTCTTTATCCATCGCTTTTCATTAAGATATGTAATCGATGGGACCGACCGTTGCTGGACCTGTTTGCGACAAGATGAAATACCAACTCTCAACCTTCGTATCTCTAGTCCGGGACTCAATGCATGGGCAGTCGACGCTTTGTCGATAGATTGGAAACTGCCTAGATGCATACAGCTACTCTCCAACACCTGATTCCAAAACTGATACAGAAAGCAAGAGAATTAGAGTGTCGCCTTATCCTCATTGCACTACTAAGATTGGAGAAGTCGTGGATCAACGACCTCATCAATCTCGCAACGGGAACTCCTTGGAGAATTCGGATCTTTCATCATCTACTCAAACAACTACGCCTGCAGTTGTTTCATTCCGACTCAGAACTACGAAACCTGTTTTTCGGAATGATATGGAACAGGCCCTTAGAAATAAACAATTCTCCCAAGCAGTCGTGGAGAGAATCTCTCTAGCAAGAAGGCTCTCCTCTCTGAAAGCCTACGAAGGCAAATGGCACCTTTTTAATCAGTGGTGCACAACGAACACGTACCTCTCCAGGCATTTATACTGTAAATAGCTAACTTCCTCTGGCTCTTTGTACGAGTACGATGAAAGGTTGCCGCTCTACGATCACTGACACCTTTCGTCATCACGGAAAAGACAAAACATCTGACCTACTCTCCAACTTTGAGTGTACACGACCAGAAATGGTCGCCCTATGCACAATGCGGAACCTATCTCGGGCATGACCTGGCTGAACAAGACATATTTGAACCACTTTTAAGGGCATCTCTAACGCACGTTTTCTACAAGACCTGCTGCCAAATGGCGTTAGCAACTGCAAGCAGAATTAGCGAAACACATGTCCTATCAGCAGACCCGAATTACATGCAGTTCCGACAAGACGGGTCAGTCTTACTTATGATGGGATCCTCTTTCATCGCCAACAATCGCCTTCCTTCCACTGGTAGCCATATTTTCATGAAACTTCTGTCTCGTCTAGACACATCAGCTTCAGGCCACCTACATGACCCAGTTAAGGTTTTGTGTTGGTACCTTAATAGAACAGAGGCGTTGATTCGAGGGAGATCACACCTGTTTATACTTCTTTAAGCAGGACAGGAGGATATATCAACACAGACTATATCGTCCTGGATTAAGTGGGTTTTCCCTCAGCATATAAGGAAATAATCCTAGCTCAAATGAACTTATTACGCATTTCGGCTTATGAGGATAGTGCAGTTGCCACCTGACTAGCATTCGACCAGAACTGTTCGTTAACCCACATCATTCAGGCTGTGGGGTGGAGATCAGAATCGACATTCTGTAGCTTTTATATCCGAGATCTATCATCCCAGTGGGCCCAATTCGATCTGGTAGGACCTATATCCGCGGCTCAACAGCTCAACCTTCCAGGTCGATCGACAGCTTCTGAAGACGTGGCTTCACCACTTCCGCTGGACTTGCGGGGGTAAAATGTTTTACCTATTTGAAGCCGCGGCTCGACAGATCGAGTACCCGCCAGTCAGATTACCTAGAAGCTGTCTCACATACTTTAGGGGACCGGAAATGGTATCTATTCTCCTAAGTTATTATGATTGGGTATCGTATTTAAAAGGAGAAACCAATTTTTCCTAGTAAAATATGTTTCTTTGAGAATACCTACTCAATCATAATACACATACACCCTTCCGGCCTCCCGCCAGTTACATCCATAGATAGTGTGCCTTCCGCTCCAGTAGTAACTGAGACGTTCTTAGACATTGCCTCCAAGTCTTATACCAAAGGGGAAATCACTCTGCCCGACCGCCACATAGGTCGGCGGACAACTTTTAGATCCCTTTAGCTTAATGTAGTGTCTGGGAGGGCTTGATTTGCTAGGTAGTAGCAGTAGTTCCCCTAAGGTATTATGATTTGGTAAGTATTCTCGAAGAAACATTTTACTAGAAAAAATTGGTTTCTCCACATAGCTAAATCTTGTGTACAGGATGTTTGTCACATGATTTTATTGCGAAAGAGCTTCTAATTGTTCTAGTACAATGAACTTTCGACCCTCATGAGGGTTTTCCTATTATGTCTTAGGTTTCTTTAATATTTTTTTACTGGAAAATTAAGCTTTTTTGCGATAATATCTGAGAAGAATCAAGCTGTATTAATGTTGAGCAGTATTTTGATTTGGGTGAAATGATTTAATTCACTTTATTCTTCTCTGGAAATAAAATGTGCTCAAAATAATATTCTTGAACTTAGAGACTTAGATTTGTAATGAAATTCAAGTAAGGATTTATTCTTGTATTGTATTATTGTCATCCAACAA
Organism: Megalonaias nervosa; assembly: GCA_016617855.1. Lineage (NCBI taxonomy): Eukaryota > Metazoa > Mollusca > Bivalvia > Unionida > Unionidae > Megalonaias > Megalonaias nervosa. The sequence goes on from JAECUM010006600.1 coordinate 22,448, forward strand.
CGAATATTGGCAGATCTCCACGACATAGATCATTATAGACACATCAACACTTCAAGATCATGAGAGTCGTAATATATGCGCTGCTATATACATAGCATATATATATATATATATATAGCGCGTATATGTATATATATATATAGTATATATATATATATATATATATATATATATATATATATATATATATATATTGCACAGTAGCCAAATACATGATTATCTTGCGTTAGATCCTTCTATTAAGGCAACCTAAGTGTAAATAAATTATTTTAATTGTAAGCTAGATAGGTAGACAAGCAGGTAGGTTAAAGGAAAATGCGTAGGTGTGTACCTCTTAGCGTTACGAAACCAGCCATCCAGATTGTTGCCATTGACGTCATCCTAGGGTAAACCAATTAGCCATCCAGATTGTTGCCATTGACGTCATCTTAGGATTAAACCAATCAGGAGACAACTCTTTTTTATCTTAAGGGTGATAAACCCCGTAATCATCCCTGTACCTCCTTAATTCCATTGACAAACATATTCGTAAAACATCGTTACTTTGTTATAAATATCTTTGATGAAATATATTGTTTAATTTATTTCCCAGATTTTCTACGATTCGTATACATAGTTCGGAAGCTCTGCGATAGAACAAAATTGAATAAAGCACTTAGGATGAAGTCTGAGTAAACCCAACGTTTCATCTACCAGAAACGCAGCTTTAACACGTGTTGTAAATTAAGCACTTTTTTGAATGTTTTGGGTTTTTTTAGGAACCTACCGCGAGCAAATGTTTTCGGAATATTGCTGGTGACAGTAATATACATTCTGGCAAATATCTCCTATTTCACTGTCTTGACAGCAGATGGACTCCTGAAATCCGATGCAGTTGGTGTGGTAAGTTAGGTTTTGCATGGTATATCTACACATTAGCGTATTCTGGTTGTATTTGAATACATTCTTGAAATGCGTATTGCGTTTTGAATTGAAATACATATCGACCGAGTTCTGTCATGAATTAACTTTCTACCAGTTTTGTGGCACGATTAGGTGCAATTACACGTCATCACCATCATCATCATCATCATCATTTTCATCGTCGTCATTATCATGATCATCATCTTTATTTCCTTCCGTAGAAGATTGCATGATATAAATAAATTTAATGCGTCATTTGATTGCAATCAGAAAACAAAAGAATAGTAAAAATATAAATAAACAAACAAACAAATAGTATATACGAAGAATTTTCAAAGATGTAATCAACTATGCAACCGGTCCTCATATGGAGAAAGTCAATAATAGGCCGTAGAAGTGAAAATGTATTCATACACACAAAAATATAAACAGACATGTGATACGACTATCATAATACAGTTTGTCTATGCTACAAAACCAAATGCTATACATAAAATGCTTACATTATATCCATGATAAATTTTGCATGATCTGCGAAAGTTCCTGGTTACAAAACATCTATTTGTAAACTTAGCTGCACATTGCTTAATAAAGTATTCTGCATACTGGACAAATAACTTTTTAGCTAGAAGATATCGCAGCTGCAGCTGTATCTGCGTTAAATAGCGTAATATGTGGGCTCAGTGGAATGTTATCAATGGAGACATCCCAGATAGAGTTTCTGAAATTCAAAATATTCATTTTCATTTTTTTGTCATTTATCCCGTAACCTGGATGGTTGTAGTGGCACAACTAATGACTTTGCAACAATCTCTTTCCATTTTGCCCTTTCTCCACTGCTCCTTGGGAATTCACAAAGTCCATGCCTGTCTACTCTTTGATGTTACCTTCCCATTTCTTTTTTCTATCTGCCTCGTTTTCTTTCTCCTCTCACTGTGCCCTGTAGGATTGTCTTTGACAGGCTATATTAGCGTGAGAAGTGACCATACCATCTTAGTTTGCGTTTCATTACAGTGGTGAGTAGATCATATTTTCCGATTGCACCTTAGATTGTAATCTGCACCTCCTCATTACAGACGTGGTCTAAGTATGAGGTCTTCAGGATCCGCCGATAATATCTCATCTCTAAGGGATGGATTCTTCTCTCTAGTTCTGCTCTCGAGTCCATGTCTCAATGAAATATAGGAATATGGACATGACGAATGAGTGTGCAAGCTTGTTATTGGACCCAAGCGTGATGACGTTGTCCTCCCAAATGGGCTTCGGCTTAACCAGTGCCGCCGTTGTCTGCACAATCCTGGACAGAACCTCAGGTTTTGACCTTACATCAGCGACGATAGCACCGAGGTACTTGAAGCTTGTCACTGTGCCCAGCTTCTGTCTATTCATTCTTATTTCCTTTTGGATGCCACTTGGGTTGTTTTTATTAGCTTGATCATTTCGGTGCTGATCTCGATCCTATATCCCCCTTAGTGATGCTTGACTGAGGCGGTTCTCTACGGTTTCCAGTCCTCGTTCATCCCCTGCTAAGCCATCAATATCATCAGCGAAGCGAAGGCTGGTGATTTGTCTGCCTCCAACACTGACACTGCCCTCATGGTCTCCCAAGGCATTTGACATGATCCTTTCCAGGTAGATATTGAAGAGAGTGGGCGAAAGGAGGCACCCTTGCTTGACTCCGACTGTGGTTCTGAACCAATCTTCTATATTGCCTTTGACGAGAACTGCACTAGTCGCCTTGGCATACGGTTTTTGTATGGTACGGATTAGTTTTGCGTTTGTGTTGTATATTCGCATGATGGCCCACAAGGCTGCATGCTATAACCTTGTCGAAAGCCTTCTGGAAGGCAATGAAGACATGATAGAGGTCCTGTTGATGCTGCAGATACGTTTCACAGATGATTTTGATGTTGAAGATCTCTTCTATAGTGCTGCGTCTTGTTCTGAAACCAGCCTGTTCTTCAGCAATATTGTACTCTGCTTTGGGTTTCAGTGTATTGAAGATGATCATAAGCATGACCTTGCTTGGATGACTGATAAGGCTGATTTTTCGGTGGTTCTTGCACAGTTGTAGATGCTTGAGGTCATCTCCCTTCAACATCACCATCATAGAGGTTTATTCCCCAACATCTAACCATGATGACGAGGAAGTGGATGCGTTCTACGACAAGCCTCAAACTCGCATTGACCAGCTCCCCAAGAAGAATATTCTAGTTATTCAAGGTTACTGGAATGCCAAGGTAGGAGAAGACAGACAAGCAGAGTGGCGAGAAGACTGTGGTCTATACTTTAATGAACAGACCAATGAGAAATGACTGAAGCTCCTGGACTTCACCACCTAAAAATATCTAGTGCTAACGAACACACTTAGCACCAACATACCATCCAGAAGATAGACCTGACATAGTCCAGACGGAAAACATCACAATCAGATTGATACATCTTGGGGAGGAAGTGCTTCCGGTTTGGCATTAACATTGCCACAACACCTAGCTTCCCTGGAGCTGACACAGGAAGCGATCATGACTTGCTGATGATGACTATCAAACTTCGTCTGATGAAAACCGAGAAACCATTAAAGTTTAGGATCAGGTTTGAACTTAAAATATGTAAAGATCCATGTTTGGCACAAGTATTTGAGGCATCCGTAGGCGGCAAATTTGCACCAACTCACAATTCTGGGTGCTGAAGAAATAAACCTGGACTCCTTGTTCACCACCTCCAACACGGCAGTAATAGGCACAGTCAGCGAGATCCTTGAAAAGAATCGTAGGATACAGAAGCCAAGTTCACAGCAGGTATCCTCAACCTCTGTGATGTGAGGAAAAAACTGAGAAGGAAGAGGGGAGACATTGAAGGAGCAGAAAATTACAGGGAAAATAACAACAGGATTAAGAAGAGCTTCAAGACTACGAAGGACAGCTATTTAGAGGATCTATGAAAGGAAATCGAGAAAAGCCTCAACCAGAATAACATCGTATAAGGTCTGTATAAAACTTCCCACATCGGATACACATAAGGAGTTGTGCCGGAAAAACAGCAGCCATGGCTTAGCATTGCAACTAAATACCTTGACTTATTTAATTGATTACCAGGATCCATGTATGTGAGAGAATCTGTCAAAATCTGCTTTCCAGCATCGCAACGTAACAGTTCCTTTCGCGTCATAGTCTCGTTCAACCGGATTATCACATTAATTTATTCAGATCTTAGCTTTAGTCCCCAATGAAACTGCGATTTTTACGCAATATGTGACATCATCTCGTCATCGCAATGTTGTATTACGTCATCCCTTGACATCAGCCGTTCAGATGAATAATTAAGTAAGTTTGGTTTCATTAACTTGGATATTACGACTTAAGTGAATTCGAGCGGAAATAGTTATTTTTAATTGACAACTTCATATTTTGTTTTATAAATCAATAGCAGTTGTACCAAGTAAATTATTTTTGAACGTTTAATTTAGGTATATCAAAAATATTTATTGATTTAGACTCAAAACTTCTGGTCATCGGTTAACCAGATCCTTCCCGGTGTTTTGACCAACTTTTTACATCTAGCTCACATTACCACAATAGTGTACTATCCATCGTCCTTCACTGGTAATAACGGATATTTCATTCCGCATTAGGCGGTATTTACTAGAGACCATACTAGAAATATTAATTACCATTTTAGATTATATTTGCATTCAACGATAGTTTATTGCTTCTTTGTTAAGCATGAACTAAAATTAGGATATGGATTCATAATTTACATCGATTATTTTATCGCAGGACTGGGGTAAAGGAGTACTTGGTGTGGCATGGTATATCATCCCATTGTCTGTTTTGTTTTCCACCTTCGGGGCGGCTAACGGGGTCTGCTTTGCGGGTAGTAGGTATATTAAAATTTATTTATTCATTTATTTTCTTATGTGACCTCTTTTTCCATAGACTGATAATTTCAAGGCAACTCCATTATTATTTCTGTTGTTTTTCTTTTTTTAAATAATCGCTTATTTTATATTTAGAATAATAATTATTATCTTCTTAATTGCATATAATTCCTTTGACTTTAAAGTTGATTCAGTCTTTCCTTCCTGAACTTCATTATATTCTTTTCTTTCACTAAATATAGCAAACTCAAAAAGGCAATGAATTAAATGAAAGTAGCGAAGAAACTAATTAAAAAGGACAACAAGCAGTCTTTGTATTTTTTTAACCTACAACATACTTGAATTTTGTTATGCTTTGAATAACTAGTTTGTTTGGATACGTTTGATAAAGGTAGAAATACCTTTGATTTCATCTACTCACCGAATAATTTGTTTTCTTTTAAATTCATGATATGTGTAAATGAATATTATCTGATGTGCATTTTCGACATAAATTGTTTCACATTTTTTATGAAATGTTAGATAAACATGTCGTTTGTTTGCCACAATATGTGGTTAATGGCAACTGTCTAATTATTAAAGTTGTCGACATGAATAAACTGAGGTGCCCGTTAGTGTACAAGTATATCATTTATTTCAGAGTTGTGTATTGTGCCGCCAGGCAGGGCCACCTGCCGGAAGTTCTGTCCTACATCCACTGTAAACGATACACGCCAGTACTTTCCATCATCTTCACGGTAAAAGTCACGCAACGATCTGGTTATCTAGTACCCACTGGTGGTAAAAGTGGTAGTGATAGTGGACATATGTGTGAAGGTATAGTCTAGGGTAGGATGAGCAGAAACAACAACAACAAAAGTAGTGGTAGTGTTGGTTTAGCAGTAGCAACATTTGTAGTAATAGAAGCAGTAGTAGCAGTGTCGGCATCAGTAGGAAGAGGAAGAAGTAGATGTTGTTGTTGCCATTGCTACTGATTTTATAGTATTAGTACGAGTAGCAATAGTACTGACTGAAGATTTATGTCAACGCCATGGTTGTTATAATGATGTAAATGTTTTTGGGCAGGTTCGTTTTATTGTTTGCGTTGCTTCGCAACATAAGTTTGCATGATATCGCTATCAATCTTTTACGAATGAACACGAAATGAAATCTCGTCTGCTAGCTTTCAAGTAGATTGATGTAATTTAATTTATATTGTGTTGTCGCAAAAATCTATTACTTTTCCATCATCATTGTTTAAGCTGATATTCGGTATGTTCACTATACCTGTCTAATTTTTCGATAACGACCATTAACATTATAAGAAACAAAGGCTCCGTTAAAAATATTTTAACAGGTAGAAACTCCTACAGACGCAAATAATGATCAGCAGAATAATGTTATTTTGAGTTTTTGTTTTGGTCACAATTTTATTTGCTATAACCTTTGTAGGACTCAGCAACCCACAAATTATATTAAATACAATAGATGTCCTTATGTTTGACACTGCAGTTTGTGATAGACATTGTTCAATTGTAACGCATAGCGTTTTTATATTTTAAGTGCGTTTCAGACAATTCAAATCAGTATGTTATTTGTTGTCCTTTTCGACTTTAGTCATCTACATTTAAAGCAAGGGTCTCAAACTCAAATCACCACGAGGGCTAAATGAGGACTAGCACATTGGCCTCAGACCACATCACTAAAATATTTTCATACAGCGAAAGCGACTCACACAAAGAGTAGCCAGTTGAACTAATATAAACAAGACATTAACGCCGTAACAATTGAATTTGTATCAAAACTGGCTGGTTGTGAAGAAATAATTTGCATTATTAATTATCTTACAAATTGCGGATGTCGTTGCTTTTCACAGGAAATAACTCCACGGACCGAATGCAACCCGCATGTCGCGTGTTTGAAAATCCTGATTTAAAGGTTTCATAAACACTCAAGAACAATACAATCGTTGATTCATCCTTGTCATTCATGTAGTAAGGATGTTATGTGGATGAATGAAAATCGTTGTTTAACCGACAACTAAATCCAATCTCAATAATGAAATAGTGTACCAATGTATCAAATTTGTCAGTCGGATTGATAGAATAGATTGTTTCTCAAGTAGCTCATTATAGTGCACTGTCTCTTCAGGTATACAGTAAAATTTCACTTATCTATTTTATTTACTGACAATAGCTAGATTATATGAAACATTTGTATCAAAGAAATTCAAACTACGAAAAGCTGAGCAGATCTGTCATCTAGAGATGGTGAAGAAACACAGGTCTCTTGCCGTTAAAGTTAAATTTTCGGTTTGTATCCTTTTTGTTGCAAGATCCGTTTTTTAATTGAAGCTTCTTGTATCCTTTTTGTTTCAAATTTGTTTCAAAAGCAAAGCTTCTTTCTAACGCTTAGTTGCTTGAAGGTGAGGCGCACCTTTAGAGCAGTGCAAATCTCTTTCCTATAGAATCTCACCCCTTGTTTGAAAACGTGTGTTAGTATTCGTCTATTTGGCATTATGGCTTTTATTATTAATTTCCTCTAGAGGAACGCAAATCTCGCCCTCGTGCAAGTATCCCCGCTTCGAAAAATTTTAATTAATTGTTGATTCCTTTGATTTTGTTTTGATCTTGCTCTTATAACTACATTATTTTGCAATCTCGTTATAACTGTTGTACTCGATGATGATTAAGATAAACTTCTCAAGGTAGAATTCATTTGTCCATGGCCGTCTTATGCATGATATAATTCATACGGTTCAACTTACTAATGGCAGATTTTTTCTGTGGCATGTTTTAAAATATTTGCTGTGGATCACCTTCTCCTTTAAAGCTTTAGTAACAAGCTCTGGAAATTTGTGTCAAGCCCAATAAAAGCCGAAGGAGCAAATGCACCGGTAGCTGTTCATTTTCAATATCTTTGACTTTCTTCAAACCTGAAATTTACCTTCGATAAAGCTTTATCAGTGTTATTGTGTAGCTCGTCCTCCTTTGGTCCTCACATGCACCCAGCTCTTACTCGTGGCTGCAAGAAGCTCTAACATGCTCAGCAGCTACACCCCTGTAAATCGCTTCAACTGGCGGTCTAAACCAGGTGAGTGTAGCCGACGAGTTTTAAACCCTCGGTGAGTTAGGGATTCCCTTGCCAAGCATGTGAAGATTGTATTCGGCGGACTGCGCGGAGGAAACCGATAGATAATCAACAGGCAGGAAGGTGATTCCCAGCAACGCGTGATGGAGAGCATAGAGCATCACGAGGCACGTAGGTAGTCCTGGTTATCCACTGCCTCCGATTCTATCTCCAACCGTCCTAACCTTGTCTTATCTCTGAATCCAGATATTCTTGGACGAGAGAGTGAGATCCACGACGCACAACTCTCCCTCACTTTAAACTAAGTCATTGCGCAAGTCACTTTGTCATCCTTCTTCCTAAAGTCCTGTGGCGACGGACGAGTGAGGAAGCGGAAGATGTGGGTACACTGGTAGCCGTAGCCGCGAACCTGCACACAGACGACTCAGACCATATGATCGTTCTTCACTGACACGGGACAGCAGTGGAGTTCGACAGCTCTCTGAGTGACTGAGCAGACCTATTTAGGATTCGCACTGGTCACCTCCACGGCATGAGGAAGGGGCTAAAAAAGATGACTAAAATTTGCCTGTTCCATCTTTCCCTAGCCAACTAACCGCCTCTGACGGAGACCATACATCAACAGTCCAAACACAACCAGAAAAAAGGAGATGATCGGCGCATGGATCGTGCACACACTTTTGGACATAAATGATGCTGACAGACTTCAGAGGAGAACTGCTCTGATTGGCAGAGAGCTAGATATATAGAATCTATGTTGGGATTTGGACCGAGACAAGGAAATCCCAGACAAGGGGTTACATTATTGTAACCCCGCGACTGGGATTTCCTTGTCTCGGTCCAAACCCCAACATAGATTATTTTTCTCACCCAATATTATCCTTTAAAGTAAGAAAAGAACTCCTCCTTGTGCAATATAGTTCACGCGCCAATGTTTACATGCGGTGCATTAATACAAATATGTTAATGAGGACTGTGGCGTGACATGACATCCGAAGTACACAGTTTTTATGCGTGAGTCAAAACAAAATAACAACATTAAACGTTGCATATTTTTAGGTATTATCACATTTAATATATGGATGTTATATGAAATTAACAATAAATACTTAATATTTATTACAAGAAAATGTTTCATTTTTATTAGTTCCAATTTAGAAAATTATATTATACATAATGAAACTGTACTCAGCCCACAGCTCTGTTGCAGTGTAAATACATGTAGCATGAGTGTCCGTGCTTGGGTTATTCACGGGTAATTAGAGATCCGTGTCACTATCATATATAACTCTCCTTTTCTTTAGAGGAGGTGAAACTGTTTGTGACATACTTGTGTTGTAATTAATATTGCTTGTAAAAGTACCTCCGTGTATAAAAGACCCTCCAAATACGGACCCCAGCCGATAACCATGTGCTAAACTTTCAAGTTCACTGATTCTTTGAAAATTTATTTTTCTGTCTTGGAAATATGGCAAGTGTTACAGTGAAAATTGCTTATGGATTAATGTGTTGACGGATAAATGATTCCTTCTGGCTGGTAACTGCATTATTTGACATTAAATATTTTAGGTATATTTTTGATTCAACTGGGGTGCAATGGAGATGCTTAACAAAAATAGAATAAAGCATGTTTGACATAACACATTTCTGGCTGTTACTAAGTTTTCTGTAGTTGTTAAGAGCGTTGGAAGACTATGCAGTGTATAGGTCTATAGGCTATGTGCATAGATCAGTGTTTTCTATCATAGTTCATTTCACACAGCATTGAGAATTTTATCCTATCTGTAGCACAGTCAATTTTCAGGTCAGCGTCATTAAATGTAGCTAACAGTATATAATTTGTTTCACACGAAGTATTTAAAACTAGTTAGGTAGCTTTAGCTACATTTAATGACGCTGACCTGAAAATGTACTGAGTCAGGCTTGCAGATAGGATAAAACTGACTATGCTGTGTGGAACGAACTATCGTAATACCAAAAAGCTCAACATCGTGTGCGTATATGTGTCTGTCTCTCTCGCAATGTTTTGTATGGTGTTTTCTCAAAAATGGAGAGTCCTTAAGTTACTATGTTGTTTTGTTATATATTTGTTTGTTGTTGTTGTTGTTGTTGTTGTTTGATTTTAGAACAACTACGTCAGGCATAGCAGAAGACAACAAAGGTTTATTTTTTAAAAGTAGTCCCTAGCGCGTGGACACCTTGACTGAGATTACTGGTATGAGATGACTGGACTAAGACAAGAAAAGTAAGGTTAGCAAAACAGCTAGATTCCTCTGTCGCATGGGTGAGAAAAATAAAACATCGACATTGCAGTTTTGAGTGAAATCTAGGGCGAATTTTGTGAAATAGGCGCTGACTATGGCTAAACCTTCTTTTGGAGCGGAAGAGGAAGCAAAGGGCGACGTGAGGCCGGAGTCGGCTTTGCAGTGAAGTCTTTGTTTGTTAACAAGCTAGCTGGACTTGCAACGGGTGTGAATGACAAGCTTAAGACCATGAAACTCCCATTGTCGAATGGAAGAAAGCATGTCACGATCGTCAGTGCCTATGCTCCAACCATAACCAATACGGAAGAAGCAAAGGATAAATTTTATGAAGAACTCCACTCAATCATTATACGGGACCTTAGCCTCACCTCTTCCAACCAAGATGATTTTGCTTCTTCTCCAGTGCTGTCATCTATTCTACACTATCCGATATCAAAGGAAGATTCAGCCTTCCGAGCCTCCATTAAGAATGTTTTCCACCTTTGATCCGCGGAGTTTTGTCCTTCTCCTCCTCCCACTCCATCAGCAGCCTGGACGAGATTTTCAGCATCTGTTGATCTTACGACTTAACGGAAGAGTCCGCCATCAATTACCTCAGCAGTATGGGACATTTACAGACATTCTGACCCGCCTTCAACATCAGTTCTCGGCGGTTCTACCTTTGCCACACACCAGTCTTTCATATCGAAAGCCCGGTAGTTAATAGTGATATCGCCGCCTTGTAGATAAAAGTCACACTCCATACGTATGGACCCAATGGTCTTGGATGACACTCGTCCGTTAGTGCTCAATATCGTTGCCTTTGCTTCGGTGTTGGACTTTCGTCTCTATGGCTATCTTTCAACAGCCTCAGGGCATGCAATGGAGAAAAGCTCAAGAATAGCCTGATTACTGAATTGAACAGCTCAACACACTCTGGCCAATGCCGTAACAGCAGCTACAAATTTACAATTGGCGAAGCGCGACTCAGTGCTCTCTGCTTGCACTTTCCTGAAGGACCACCATAAATCCAAGCTAAGAGCAGAACCTTTTTACTCGTCTGGTTAAAGGCCAGATTGAATAAGTCCGTAAACAAGCCACATAGGAGACCAATTTCCCTCCCTCCCCACAACCACAGCGTTTATACAGGGATAGTACGGGAAATCAACAAGAGGACGTTCCAGACTTTTCTTGGTCCCAAAGGTAAACGTCACTCTGCATCCGGTCATCAACCTAAGCGCCCTTAATCAGTTCATTCACCTCCTGGATCTCAGTCGAAACACTACAGAGTATTTTGAATGTCATCCATCAGGGAGACTTCGCTATCAGTGTGGACTTAAACGACGCACACCTACATGCCCCTATTCACAAGGCTTCCAGGACGCTCCTGCGTTTTTCCTACAGTATCATATGCCAATTCACGGCACTCCCATTGGGGCTCAACATCAGCGCCTGAGTCTTCACTCTTTTGTTGAATCGAGTAATGGCGCATGTCAGGACCATTTCTATGCGGCAACATCAAGTTACCTGGACGACATCCTGCTAAGACATCAGTGAGTTACATCTTGCAAGACATGGTAACCTCTGTTACCAATCTGGACTTCTCGTCAACAAGGAAAAATCCGACCTAGTACCATCTCAATAATTTGTTCACCTAGGTATGGAGATCAATATACAAGCAACATATTTTGTCTCTCTCAGGATCGGGCATGGAAATCCGAACCATGGTAGCAACTTTACTTTCGAGAGAATTCTATCCGCACCGGAATCCCTTAACCTACTAGGCTTACTCAACACAGAAGCGGCCTTCAGGGTCCTAGGTCGCCTTCGTATGCGCCCATTGCAAATGATTATTCTGCCTGAATGGAGTCCTAAAGTTTGCCCCCTGGACCATTCTCTCACCATCTGCACACAGTTGAGGCATCATCTGCGGAATTGGGGAAACCTAACTTGGATTAGGCGGGTATACATCTACAAGTACAACTGCACGAGATTACAGTCTGTACCGATGCAAGTATGTAAGGCTGGGGAACCCACTTACTATGATCCTTTCGGGAAGCCAGCGGTGAATGCTCTCCCTAGGAACGGCATCTTCATATCAATAAATTCTGGAGTTGACGGCAATTGTGAAAGCCTTTCACTGGTGACAGGAATATTTGCATGGCAAGGGAGTTCTCATTCTGTCCAAAGTCTCCACAGTGTTGACTTATCTCATATGACAAGTAGGAACCAAGTCCCAAGACCTTTGCGTCGTGGTGTGAGACTTTCTAAAGTGGTGCTGCCAACACCAAATCCACGTACAAGTTCTCCATATCAAGTTACGCCAAACGTACTAGCCGAGTCTTTGTCTCGGAACAATCAACTAATATAGACGGAATAGTATCTTCATTCCTCGATTTTCATTCAGATATGAACCGGATGGGACCCACCTTTCGTGGACCTGTTTGCAACAAGGTGGAATATCAAAGCCCCACTCTTCGTATCTCCAGTTCCGGATTCAAATCCTGGGCAGTCGATGCTCTATTGATAGGTTAAAAACGGTCTAGATGTATACGCCTACCCTCCAACATATCTGATTCCAAAAGTGATACAGAAAGCAAGAGAATCACAGTGTCGCATTATCCTCATTACACCACTCGGATGGGAGAAATCGTGGATCAACGACCTAATCAATCTCGCAACGGTAACTCCTTGGAGAATACGGATTTTCCCTCATCTATTCAAACAACCACGACAGCAGTTGTTTCATTCCTATTGAGAGCTACGGAACCTGCACAGATGGATTCCCCTCCAGTCGGGTTGCCTAGAAGCTGTCTCACGTACCTTAAGGGACCTGAGACAGTATCTCCTGGGAAAGGTGTTGTATCTCCCCCCACCTCTTACCTATTCTCCTAAGGTATTATGATTGAGTAACGTATTTAAAAAGAAACCAAATTTTCCTAGTAAAATATGTTTTTTTCGAGAATACTTTTCCAATCATAATACACATACACCCTCCCATCCTACCCACAGTTACTTCCATAAAGAGCGTGCCTTGTGCTCCTGTAGTAACTGAGAGGTTCATCGACTTTGCCACCAATTCTTATACCTAATGGGAAATCATTCTGCCCGACCGCCACATAAGTCGGCAGGCAACTATTGGCTCCCTTTAGCTAAAGGAAGTATTTGGGAGGGCTGGATTTGCGAGGTCATAGTTCTCCTAAAGTATTATGACTGGGTAAGGATTCTCGAAGAAACATACTGTACTAGGAAAAATTGATTTCTTTGAAAAGAACAAAACAATAAGATTATTTTAAGGAGAAAGCCTGGGTAATGGGCAACTGTTTTGATTGAAGATGATGGGGAAAGAAAGAAAAATAATCGGTCAGCCTTAGGACAATAATTTGGTTAGAATATTATTTGCATGCAAGACTAAGCTGAATGCATAGCCAACAAAACTGAATGCAGATTTAACAAATATGATATCGTAATCACAACCTAACGCATATTATTGGATAACCCTCTACACAAGTTTGTAGATATATGTATTTCTTAAAAACCTTTCATGACGATCCCACATATTACTATTATTTGAAGGCGATAAAGTTTACTTAACGAATTGGCATTGACTGGCTTTGAAGTAATTTCTGGCAGTCATGCTTGTCCTGTATCTGAGAACTGCATGCAAATGATTATAAAATACCTAAATAGTATAATTTTGTGAGAAACAAAGGACACAGTTCAGTGATCAATCAGTCAAGGTATTTAATTCTGTTAAATTCGCAGAAAAATTATTATCTGTCCGACTATGAGGATTTTATCTATTTTATTTATTTTATATGTTTCAGTGTGGCATCGCTACGTTAATGATCATTCCCTCAAATATAGGAGGTCTGATAGATTTCTTCAGTTTTGCTTCCTGGATCTTCTACGCTCTCACTGCCCTTGCTCTCATCATTCTTCGTTTCACAAGGAGGAATGATCATAGGCCAATCAAAGTAAGATATATTAGCCATCTCGTGCTTTTTCTTCTTCTTGTCCTTCTTCTTCTCTATCGTATTATCGGGATCGTATAGTCTTCACAACGTCAACTGACGACGAGCTTTTCTCTAAGATCGCAAGAGAATACAAAAGGGTCATTTTTAGCTTACGTGATTGTAAGGCCCAGTGAGTTATTATAGCCTTGTGTCCGCAATGCCTCTTCCAATATTCTCCATGTGTTATTCTATATGCAGCTGTCGACATTCGCTATTTTTTCTTGACAGCGAAATTCTGCTTATTTTTAACAATTATTTAAATATTTATTCATTTATATAAAAACGAAAACTAACTTTTCTCTGTTGTTTTTTTTTCAACTTACTAATTTGAAAATTGGCACCTGCGTTTACTATTAAATACTGAAAGAGCGAAAATATCTTATGCAATTGTAATGAACACAATAAGATTCGTGTTTGTCACAGCAAACATTGGGATAATCTCTGGTAAATATTTAATTGCATGTGAGTAACTTAACCTTTTACATTCTAAAATCGATTATTTCTTACACATTGTACAAGTACGCCGTGTGGAAAGTGTTCTTGGTTTCGGAGGTAGAAGCAGTTGTGGAAAGTGGACTGCTGTGCAGAAACAAAGAACACGCCAAAGAAATACATTTACCATAAATGTCTCATCCTTGCCTTTGGGGCTGAACGGGTATTTAAAATACCGTGCCGTCTTCATTTTGTAAAAAAAATCATTTATTATTCAGGTTTTCATTTTGATACCAGTTATTTTCTTCCTGGTTTCCGCCTTCCTGGTGATAGCTCCTATTGTCCAGGATCCACGAATTGAAATCCTGTACGCCCTATTCTTCATTCTCGGAGGACTAGTTCTCTACTTCCCATTCGTCTGCTTTAAGTTAGATAGAGGCTGTTTTGGTAAGTGGACTACTCCTGCAGTAAATGAAATTCTTAAGGTATGAGTCTATGTGTATAGATACAAAAAAATAACATTTTCTTTTCTCGCGTAAATACGGGATATATTTCGTCTTCTGCTGTCAAAATTATATATCTATCTCGTGGCTTCAGCACTCGTTACAATATCACAAAACCGCTCCGGTGGCCTAGTGGTTAGAGCGTCCGCCTCTGATGCGGGAGGTCGTGGATTCGATCCCCGCCCGAGTCATACCAAAGACTTACAAAAATGGCACTAACAGCTGCCTCGCTTGGCGCTCAGCATTAAGAGGTTAGTATTAGGACTGGTCGGCCTGGTGTCAGGATAATGTGACTGGGTGGGACAACATGCTACATGTCTGCGGCATGATGCCCCAGTGCTAGACTTCACTATAAACTGCCACACTGCAGACATCGTAGCGATATGACTGAAAAACTGTTAAAGCTACGTTAAAAATCCAAATCACACACACACACACACACACACACACACACACACACACACGCACACACACAATATCACAATATCACGTTTTGTTTGTACCCCATCATGAAATATGTCTGGTATTAGAGTAGGAAAAGAAAATCTCTCTCTTTCTCTCTCTCTCTCTCTCTCTCTCTCTCTCTCTCTCTCTCTCTCTATATATATATATATATATATATATATATATATATATATATATATATATATATATATATATCCGAGAAATTAGCAAAATCAGGAAAGAAAAACTGTGAAACGATGATAGAGAGCAGGTTTACGGAAATGGACGAAGAATATATTGGAAATTTTGTTTTAGAGCACGAAAACGTGAGTACCAAACGTAAAACACTGGGACACATAACGCTTCTTGGAAAATATATGCAGAGAAAACGAGACCTCAGCAATTATCTCTCAAGATTTGTCCTTTCCATTCGTCAGAATGATGGAAGAAAATAAGAGCCAAGAAGATTAAGAGATCAAACGAATTGAGTTTAAAGAAAACTATTTGAGCTAATAAAACGATGCCTAACGCACTTTAGATAATATCAGTTTGTTAAAAGGGAAATGAATTTTGTGAATGAGTTAATGAATAACTGAAATGACTGATTATCGACAACGCATGATGTAATGAACATGATTCTTATTCACAAACCATTGAAATGTTAATTTCCATACAAAATAAAAAAACGTCACTCATACTGCAGTTGAAGCTCACTCCAATGTGAAAACACATCATACAAAAGCAGAAAATCTAGCTATTTGGTAGCCTATGCTATATGATGTTTGAGTTACTGTTTTTAAACGGTATATCGGTAGTTTTGAACGGCACTAGAATAAGCACAGACACAACAGCAGCTTAGTCTGTGACACTGAATTTTACTGAACAAGCGAGGCCCTGAAAAATTAACAGAAAGATCTAAAGAAGACAGTGACAGGATACGACCCCAAACTTCTGAGACTATCAGTGATGATAACATCAATAAACTGTTTGGATCTCCGCTATTTTTGGCCCCAACACACCATCAAGTTTATTAAACACTTTATGATTTACTAGTACGTTTCACTTTGAGGTACTGGAGGGGGTCTAGAACACAAAATGATCACGTGGGGAGATATCTCTTGAAAGTTTAAAGCATGATTGTGAACTTAATCTTGAATATTTCGAGTCTGACAAGAGACAAACGAAGACAAGGAAATGGAAGGACGTAAAAAACACAAGAAATGAAAATCCTGGGATGTATGTTAACCCTTTTTCTCCCTATAGGTGTCCTGTAGTTAACTCCAAATATTATAAGAACAAATGTCCAAATGATTCATGTTACCATGACCATACATTCTACCTTGCCTCTGTAACTCACACGAATGTACCTGAAATGTTTTAAGGAAATCAGTTGGAGCACGAAAGCTTAATATCCTAATGCAACAATGGCTATGAAGGCAAACTTCAATTGCAGCCTCAACATGTTACAAACAGTTTTACTTCATCCAAAGAAAAGGAGACTTAAAAGATAGTGACACAGCTGACTAATTACCAACAGAAAATCCAATGCATGTCGATCGTTCTACGAATACTTTTTTGTTTGAGCCGTTGTAATTAGTTTCGTATCATTGGCTACATTCAAACTTTTCTAAATTGGAACTGATGAAAGTTGGAAGTTATCCTTGTAAAAAATGATTTATTATTAATTTCATGTGACACCCATTTGTATTCTACTGAGATGACTGTTTTGATTTTTTCATGAAACACTATACTAGCGAATGACCTACAGAAGACTGTGAAGAAATAACAGTAATCGGTGAATACTGTACGTGTTGACTGTGCTAACCTATATTGCATTTTCTTTTTGTCATATCTTTGTCGCTGTTTTTAAAGAAAACAACAACTTATTTTAAAGTTATTTGTTTTTCTCGTCCATTGGTAAATTTCCAAAGCGTCGGCCTTTCTTTGATTTGAAAACAAGTACATGGAGCCAAGCAGAAGACAACAACGGTTGCATCCCTTGATAAAGTAGTTCTTAGGGCGTGGACACCATCACTGAGACGACCAGACTGAGACGACCATACTGAGATAAGAAAAGTAAGGTTAGCAAAACAGCAAGATTTCTCTATCGCATGGGTTAGAAAAATAACTCCCATTCGCTACGCATCGCAGGGACACATGTTAAAAGGTTCCCATGGGTAGAATTTAAAACTGAATAAGTAATTTTGCATCCTTCATCTATCGTTACCTATGACAAAATTAGTGTTATGAAGTACTGTAAACAAGATAATGGAAAATCTCCGTTGCAGGAGAAACTTTACGAATTGTAGTGAAATAGGGCCCGTCGGTGTGACTTGAGGTCAGTTGTAAGGTCATTTCTTGACAGTCTCGTTATGTCCATTCTCTACCAATATATCCGTCACACTGATTGTGTGTTTGCATAAACAAATGTCGAACTTTATATATGCAATCGTAGATCTACAGCAGTCATCAACAGAGCTTCAATGACAACTTCGTCACACTTCCGGTACTGAAATGACCGCAGATAATTGAGCAAAGGACAACAATTTCGTATTTGTGCCATTATTTATCTATCATGCATCGTGGCGATGTAAAGCTGCGAACCGATTAAAGCAGTTCAGGAGGATTGGTTTGGCTTTAGTTTGGTTTGGTTTTGTACGGCACATCAACACATTAGGATATTTAATGACCAGGCAGTTGGAATAGAGGGATTTGCGCAAGGACACACGACGGTAGCCTACCTGATCCAACGTTAGGATCTGAACACGTATCGTTTCGATTGCGAGTTCTAGACGCCACCCACTGCGCTACTGAGGGTGCATCACGTGTTTAATACATTTCCTAAAGGGGACAGTTCATGCAGAGTTTTCAGAATAGCTCTCGCGGTAATGACATTACTTATTAACCAGCTGAGAGACCCATTTAGCTTGTACCGACCAATCATATTAGCTTTCGCATGTAAACCTGTGCCAGTCGACAGCATAGCAATAGTAAATGCGAAATTTGTTCGTTATAAGAAATACATGAAATCGTTATTTCTAAATTTCAATACCGTGAATAAAAGTTTTCCTTTCATAGGAATATAAACTAAACAATATTAACTGCAATGTGTCCTTAAACAACGCCGTTTCTTTTGCGATAAGTGATTCTAAGTGAAGTAAGTCTCCCCGGAATAAATTTAGGAATTCAGTACATACTAAAAGTATCGTGACTAGATCGTAATAATCGGAAATAAGAACGAAATAGGGATAGTCTAATCGCTCAATATTACCCGGCCATACTTCTCCATGAAAACTATATTAACATAATGTGAAAAGATATCGTCAAGGTAATCGATGGTACAAAAGCGCTAATAATATGTTTGTGACCTGGTATGGAATCACACCGAGTGAGTACAACCTCAATACTTTTCTTGCTGTCTCGGTATCATTCCACACTGTGTCAATAACGAACCATGTAACCAGTAATATGCCGTTAACTCGTGATCTTTGTTACTATCTCTTCGCTACATTACCTAACAATACTAGATGAAGCGATCGATTTTGTTGGCTATTCGGCAAATATTGTCATATGACAACTCTGGCTTAAAACCAATACGTCATGATGCATTGTGCCATACTCGTGTTTAAATCCCCTTCAGCGACTTGACATTTTTTTAAATGTTGCTAGTCACAAAGGCGTTGGTATCTCTTTGTTCCTAACCTTTTCCTGAGGCAATCGTTTTAGCTTTCAAACAATTTTATTTCTTTACCCTTAATTTCGTACTAGTTGGTTTATATATTCTTCTTTAAAGAATTGATTTTGAGAAAAATCTCAGTTTCTCGCAGAACAACACCATTTATTTTTCTTTTCCTATGTGCTGACTATTCATAATTTAAACGGCTAATTAAAGTTGGATGTAGGAAATAATTGTTCGTGATTCCCTAATGTAATTTTCAAATTCGAACGGTAATTACAGGTTACTTAATTTTGTAACAATCAACCCACCAGCTCATGTACATTGATGGTGCATTTCACACTCACACGAATTGTTGGCCTTCAAGATCGGATTAAGAATAAAATATCTACATATTAAAAATGTATTTATCATCAGACCCTTTTTATTACTTTTATTTTGCATTCGATTTGATATGCCCTCTCTCAAACAATGACAGTGACCAATAATAGAGCTATCTCAGCTGTTCTCGTTGTGATAGTCTATTGTTGACCTTAGTACACAGATATCCTAGTCTGGATCAGCGAGATAATGTGATAACCCGCTTTGCCTGTCATATCGGTTTATTCTCTCTCTCTCTCTCTCTCTCTCTCTCTCTCTCTCTCTCTCTCTCTCTCTCTCTCTCTCTCTCTCTCTCTCTCAGAATCTTTGCTCGGAAATTACATAAAATGTCGAACAGAAAAGTGAACCCGTTTTATCTCTATTCCAGACTGTGTGACAACTGTTCTACAACTGATATGCGAATGTGCGCCTAGTCCTTACGTTCCTGACGATTAGGAAAAGTCACGTGATATCATTCATCCGTCACGGGCCACCTGACTATGAACGTCAAAAACAAGATTTCATGAGGATGATATTGAAACAATAGTTGTCACTGTGATTAAATATTAACCACATTATTCTTACTATATACGTTATAAATTTTACACGTAAATTCCTTGATGTGAGCGGTCTATATCTGGCATAATTTACAACGTTATATACATTAATATTATATTCTAAGAGTAACATTGAATCACACACATAACTGATATGTCGCTTCATAAACTCATCTACATTTGTATAATGTTCCTATGCAATATTTCATGACGGCATACTTAAGTATTGTCAGATTAATGAAGGGTTCAATGTGACAATATAATTGTTCTTTTCAGTTATTTCACTGTGCAAACGCACTGTTATTCAATACAATCTGTCACTGTAGACATCTCAAAGTAAAATCTTATACTTTTGCTCATTTCAAATGAAATATGAAACTTGCTGGAATCGTGTGAATGGATATAAAACGTTCAGGATGTTTCATAAATTTCATTTGAAACTTAATTATTGAACATTATGTGTTTAACTTGAGTACATATGCTTATAATGATATGTTTATCTCTTAAAATTGTTGTATTTTATGCGGAATCGAATTTCAATCAACATATAAGCACAAATTTTGTTGAATACATGTAGACAGTTTCATTCCTACCAGTGATTTTAGTTTAAGCGGTCTATCTCGGTCCAAATAAACATTCCAGTTGGAATATCGCCCGTATCTATTTGTCAATCCGAAATAGATTTGGATAGTATTAGGATCAATAATTCAATCAGACTGATATGAAATGTTTGCCAGAAGATAGCGTGCCTTCCAACCAAGGAGTATCACCACAGTATCACGTATTAAATTATCTCCCCTTGAAATAGTACTTAATGTAACAGACATGCACGTCATTTTTGGTTCCAAATGAAATGGATGAATAGTATTAAAATAAATATTCTATATTCTTAGCATAGGTCAAAGCACCATGTCATTACGATCGAATCAATAGGTTAACAAATTTGTTCTTCAGAACCCATATGCGTTCTTAAGCTCATTTGTACCATATTCACATCTTTATTAGCTCTCATTGTACCTTGCGAAGTTCAGACAACGTATAATGGCCTATATATGTTGTTGTGGGTTCATCGGCATTTTTTAAACGCAAGAAAGGATATACATATATATATATATATATATATATATATATATATATATATATATATATATATATATATATATATATATATATATATATATATATATATACTATTACGAGTTTACGCGCTTAAAATAAGTGACAGAAAAGAGTGAAGACAACAAGCTTTGTAAAATTTAACAAATAATTTATTTTCCTAGAATACAAAGTGAAATATGAGAAAAAAAAGTATTTACGGTATTGCGAATTAAATCCAAAAATAATCCAAGAATTAAAGACACAAGTCCTAGTAATAAAAAATCTTGAATAAAACTCAGTTCAAGTCCCGAAGAGATTCAGAATTGAAGGCGATGACGTGTCTGTTATGGCATGCTAAGTACTGATGTGTCAACAGTCTCTTGTTGAATCACAGAAATATTATTCCAGGATTGAATTCAGTATAAATTCCAATGAATGTCTTTATCCAAGAATTTTGTCAGAGCACTTTTGTATTTCCAGAGAAAAGAATCACTTAAATTCAATAATTTGAACAAAATAAAACTCAGCCCAAACTAGTCACAACAGAATACAACTTAAAGTGCTAGATGTTAAAGCACGACTGGTAAAATCCTCACAGTCACAAGATAATATAGTTCTCTGTTTCACCTCAGGTCACAAATTAGCATTTTCTAAAAACAACCGTTACCTAATGGAAGATAACTTTCTAGAATGATCTAATGAGCCTTGTTTACTTTCAACACAATAACCTAAAATTCACTTGGGGATCTCCAAAACACTGACCCTGATCAACATATTTACGCCTTCTTGTTTACTTGAATAATTATTCGGTTAATGAGCTCATACACATAGAGAATAATGAAGCTATTATTAGTTGTTTACATAAATGAAACTAAAAAAAAATTCAAAAGTCAATCAGGTCAAGCAGAAATGAACTCAGTTTTGGACAAGGTCAAGTCCAGCAAACAATGTTACATTACAATAACATGTAATGGAACAAAAAAAAATTTTAAAAAATGTAAAACTAACTGACAAACAATTAAATTAAATATACATGACAACACACACAGAGTAAGTATGCTGTATCATTGATAAGCCACAAGATCTATAATTTTAATTTATTCATGATAAGGAAACGAGGCTTGCCTTTGAGGATTGTTAAACACAGATCCTTTAACCATTATATAGAATACATATCCAATTCTCCGTCACTAATTTATGTCAAACTATGGAAACGGAAAATGCTATCCCCGGATTCCACAGGAGAATGCTTGACTATACTAGGCAGAATTATGATATAAATGCAAATAATATTATCATTCAGGTTAGATAATTTTTATTTCCTACTCGACAGAGATTCTAACCCAGGTCCGCGGGTAAGCTTGTGCGTAACAGGCACACTCGCATGTGAAATCCAGGGATAACACTTTCCGTTCTGTGAGGCGCATATTTGTAATGGTGAGTAATTTATTTTATATCAGTTGACATCTTTTCGTAGGAATCTGGAATGACTGAGTACTTAGATGAGAATTAATTATAGATCGACATGCGAGTGTGTCTGCTACGCACGAGTTTCTATACCACCAACTCTGTTATGGAGTTCCACGTGTGTGTGTGTGTGTGTGTGTGTGTGTGTGTGTGTGTGTGTGTGTGTGTGTGTGTGTGTGTGTGTGTGTTTTGGATTTTTAACGTAGCTTTAACAATTTTTCAGTCATATCGCTACGATGTCTGCAGTGTGGCAGTTTACAGTGATGACTAGCACTGGGGCATCTTGCCGCAGACATGTAACTTGATATCCCACCCAGTCACATTATCCTGACACCAGCCCGACCAGTCCCAACACTGACCTCTTAATGCTGAGCACCAAGCGAGGCAGCTGTTAGTACTATTTTTATAAGTCTTTGGTATGACTCGTCAGGAGTTCGAACCCACGACCTCCTGCATCAGAGGCGGACGCTCTAACCACTAGGCCACCGGAGCGGTCGGTCCCGCTTTTTATGGGGCCTTTGTTTGGTTTGGTCATCGTTATCTAGGAGATGATCGACCACAGTGTTTTTACCCGGATCGAGTAAATAAATAAAGTATGAAATTGATGAATGTAAAAATGGAAATCTGAGCAGAGATATAGAATAGAACAACACGATCCCCGTATGTAAAATATAACAATTTAATCAATTAAATAAGCAAAAATGAAATTGAACGTGACATCTGAATAATATATTTTCTCATAGAAATAAAAGTACCAAATATAAATGAAATGCAATTAGCCGTTTTGATATACCGATAAAACAAATTTCATCATGAAATGAGTGAATGACCGATCTCATTTGCTCAGTATGCCTGCATAACTTGGTGGATTCCGGTTCTTCCAAATTCAACGTTGGTGACTGGTCATAGTATTCCTTTTCCTCTTCTCTCTATTCTATCAAGCCTATTTCGGGTAATCTTGATTGTCTGCTCTCTTTTCCCACATTGTGGTGCACATATCGAGCTATAATTTCCCCTTCATATATATAACAACGAAATCTATATATTTTTCAGACATTTTTACTTCTGGGATCGAACAATATTCCCCACTTTTGTTACGTCAGATATTGTTTTATCGTAATTCAACAGAAACTAAGGCTAGTAAGGGTCAGTTGGCCGCCTGATAGCAGATACACACGACCCTATTTTCATACAATTAATGTCTTTCCTCAGCTGTTAGTCGCATTCCTAAGTAGACTATGACGTCACCTAGACAAAAACTGTACTAGGCCCTACTGTTGGCTATTAATCACAAACAGGAATACGTCGGTCGGCGGGCCAACGATTCTCGGCATAAATGAATTCAAAAGTTAATTACACAAATGAATTAATGGACTTCACATCTTGTCTTAACAACATTACTTGATAACTAGCAATTAATTGCCATAACATTTCCAGACATATTTACTTCCTATCCTGCATGATTCATATTATTTAAGACAGATGAATGCACACAATCCTCACAATTAGTATCAGAAGTAAAATATGACATACCTATGTGATTTCTATTACATATAAACGAGTAAATGCGAATAAATTCATATGAAGGAAATATTTTATGACATTTGTAGAATATACGAGTCATATAACAATCAAGACAAATGAATGCAACCAATTCAGAATTCAATGAAAATTGAAGCATGAATTTCAAACGAATAAATGCAACAAAATAATTACAAACTTATATCAGTGAGCATACTATATGCGATGAAGACAACACCTTGTCCCTTTAGAGACTCCCACAGAAACTCAGACTGACTAAGTTAGCGAGGTAAATTATTTAAAACAATTCAACTGGATTTATACACCTCTTGTTTAGCATAGCCAATCAGGATTAACTTTATCTAACCAACAAAACTTTGGCGAAGTTAAAATAATTATCTCGGTTAAGTCTTTATAAATAGCTATTTCTGGAAAAACCCACTTTATGGCACTAATTTAAAATGGCCCATAATTATCTTTTGTGTCTCCACTTTTTCGTTTTTACGCTACTTAAAGCCAAATTAACCTCCCCTATCTCTGTCTCTAACTTATCTCAATTACAAATCAGTCATATAGGGGTAAGAACATCACCTCAACTCCACCCCTTGCAGTTTAGCTATTTGTTGCGGACCTAGCCCATACGTTAATGTTAATAAATTGTTACGTGTCACGCCGACCGCGACAAGATTCCTCAGTATCGTGCAGCAATTATCTTAAAATTCATACTGTTACACTCTGTAGCATTATTTTTGGTGATGTGTGCATGGTCCAGAATGTATAGGG